>BJCG01001193.1:0-31298 GCA_005406145.1 Prunus yedoensis | reverse complement strand
TTAGGGATGAGTTATGAGAAAATCCACGCATGTTCCAATGACTGCATTTTGTATCGGAAGGAGTATGAGAAGTGCAACTAATGTCCCTACTTGTGGTATCTCAAGGTGGAAGGAAACCAAGGAGGGTTCTTGAAAGAGGGTGTGCAGCGAAGGTGGTGTGGTATTTTTCCTCCAATTCCAAGGTTTAAAAGGATGTTAATCACATAAGACACTAAGAGTTTGACTTGGCATGCTGGCAAGAAAATCAGTGACGGTTATGTCTCGCATCCAGCGGATTCCCCGTCTTGGAAACTTGTTGATGAAAAATGGCCCGACTTTGGTAATGAGCCAAGAAACTTGAGATTGGGCTCTCATCTGATGGATTCAATCCCCCAGTTCTTAAGTAGCAGATATACAGTGTTGGCCAGTTATGTTAGTTTACATATAATCTCCCACCATGGGCTATGCATGAAGCGGAAGTTCATGAATGTTGACGATACTGATCCGGTCCTAAACAGCCCGAAATGATATAGACGTCTACTTAGAGCCTTTGATTGATGATTTGAAATCTCTGTGGGATGGGATTAGAGGAGTGTATGATGCCCACATAGGAGAATACTTTACACTCAGAGCTGCATTACTGTGGACAATTAATGATTTTCCCGCTTATGGAAACTTATCTGGTTGTGTTTTAAAGGATATAAAGCTTGTCCAATATGCGGCGATGATACACCTAGTCACAGGTTGAAAAATGGCCACAAAATTTGTTACATTGGGCATAGAAAGTGGTTACCAATCAATCATCCATATAGGAGGCAACGTGCAGCTTTTAATGGGAAACCTGAATATGGCATGCCCCCTGAGCCATTAACAGGAGAAGAAGTGCTGCATATGGTTGAAGATATTAATTACATATGGGGCTCGAAAATTGGGGGAAGTGTTGGTGAGAATGATGGTGATAGAGTTTGTTGGAAGAAGAAATCAAAATTCTTTGATCTCGAGTATTGGAAATACCTCCCTGTGAGGCATGCCTTAGATGTTATGCACATTGAGAAGAATGTTTGCGATAGTATCATTGGTACATTGCTAGAGATCCCTGGAAAAAATAAAGATGGGATTGCTGCTCGGTTAGACTTATTGAACATGGGGGTAAAAATTGATTTGCAACCCGAGTATGGAGAAAGACGTACTCGCTTGCCTCCAGGGCCTTGGAATTTGTCAAGAGCAGAGAAGAGAGCGGTTTGCAATTCTTTTTATGGTATGAAGGTTCCTGAAGGTTATTCTTCAAATATAAAAAATCTTGTATCTTTAAAAGATTCAAGACTTCTGGCCTTAAATCTCATGATTGTCATACCTTGATGCAACAATTGCTCCCTGTGGCAATTCGTTCTGTTTTGGAGAAGCCTGCAAGGTATGCAATAACTCGATTGTGCTTCTTCTTCAATGCTTTATGTGCAAAGACGGTAGATGTTTCCAAGCTAGATAAGTTGGAAGAAGATGTAGTAGTTACTTTATGTTTGCTTGAGAAGTACTTTCCCCCTTCATTCTTTGATATCATGGTTCATCTAGTAGTACATCTTGTCAGAGAAGTTCGTCTATGTGGGCCAGTATATTTTAGATGGATGTATCCGTTTGAAAGATATATGAAAGTGCTAAAGGGGTATGTTCAGAATCGTACTCGTCCCGAAGGTTGCATTGCTGAGCGGTATATAGCTGAAGAAGCTGTAGAGTTTTGTACCGACCATTTATCTGATGTTAGTACAGTTGGAGTGCCTTCAAGCCAGAATATGGGAGTTTCAAAGCCATTATCAGGTTGCACAGTGGGCTTAGTTGATATGGACTTGTTGAACCAGGCACATCTATATGTCTTGGAGAATACGGAGGAAGTCCTACCTTATATCGAGTACGTATGAGTTTAATTTTTCATATATATGTAGCCATGTTAAACTCCTTATATTTATCTTATATATAAGGGACCGTAATGCGTGTTTTTTTTCGTGTCAATTGTAGGGAACATATGATCCACATCAAGACCACTTATCCGAAATTTAGAAAGAGAACAAAGTGGCTACAAGATAAGCACAATAGCACTTTCATTCACATGGCTACGTGTTAAGGTATATATGTTATTGAATGACATATTCAATTTATTATTTTAATTTTCTTTCTTTATATATATGTTAGATTGAATTAATATATATGTTTAATTTGTAGGTTCAAAGTGAATTTAATGGGGAAGATTATAATGGCATATCAGAAAATTTGAGATGGTTAGCAGCTGGTCCAAGCATGGTAGTGCCATCATATAGGAGCTATCTTATTAATGGTGTCAAATTTAGCACCAAGGCACAGGATGATGTGCGAACTGTCCAAAATAGTGGAGTTTATTTACTTGCACATACTATGCAAGTTGCTAGTGCCAAGGATAAAAACCCTATTGTCTCCAATATGGGTTTTTATGGGGTTATTCAAGAAATTTGGGATCTTGACTACCAAAAGTTTAGAATCCCAGTCTTGAGGTGTGATTGGATAGATAACACTTCGGGCCTTGTAGTCGACGAACTTGGATTTACCCTTGTAGATCTGAGTAAAATTGGACATAGGAATGACCAATTTGTTATGGCTTCTCAAGTCAAACAAGTATTTTATGTTGACGACCCAATGCATCGTGGTTGGTCGGTAGTGTTATCAATGCCTAATAGAGAATATAATGATGTTATTGGTGATGATGTGCTAGGTGATATTAGAATTGAGTGTGAGCCATTTTCTAGAGGGATACCAAATGTTGACACATTTGATGACCTAGTGGGTGAGTTTGGGAGTGAGAACATTAGAGATGGGTGTGAAGATATATGGATTGATTGATTGTTGTAATGTATGACATTAGTTATGCAGTTAATTGTATGACATTAATTCATAGCTCTGTATATCATTTTAATTCCGATCACATTTTCATTCTGCAAGCTTTGTATGACATTAATTCATAGCTCTGTATATCATTATAATTCATTTCAACCGTCGTCTATTACAGTCGTCTATTATATAGAAAGGTCTCTTTTTTGCGATTATGTACCAAATCGACGTCGGTTTTAGTTTTTTCTGACGTGTACTATATTAACCACGTCGTTTTTTTGTGTTCAAGCCGTCAAAATAATTTTCAACGTCTGTGGTGATATAAATGGTCGTGGTTATTGTTGTTTTTACGTCTGTTCAAGTAAATATATGCCATGTTATATGTTTAAGACGTCAGTTTTTCATTCAGTGAACGTAGTATTTATTAACCACGGCGGTTTCTAAGTTTTATACGTCGGTTTTGTTTTATTTCGAGACGTAGGTAAAACTTTTACGTCGGTTTTATAGTTGTTTTTGACATTTAAAATTATTTAAACGTCTGTGTTTTAATAAAACCGTCGTCTATTATAGTCGAAAGGTCTCTTTTTTATGCGTTTATGTACCAAATCGACGTCGGTTTTAGTTCTTTTGTGACGTGTACTATATTAACCACGTCGTTTTTTTTGTGTTCAAGCCGTCAAAATAATTTTCAACGTCTGTGGTGATATAAATGGTCGTGGTTATTGTTGTTTTTACGTCTGTTCAAGTAAATATATGCCATGTTATATGTTTAAGACGTCAGTTTTTCATCAGTGAACGTAGTATTTATTAACCACGGCGGTTTCTAAGTTTGACACGTCGGTTTTGTTTTAATTTAGAGACGTTGATAAAACTATTTACGTCGGATTTATAGTTGTTTTGACATTTAAAATTATTTAAACGTCTGTGTTTTAATAAACCGTCGTCTATTATAGTCGAAACTCTCTTTTTGCGTTTATGTACCAAATCGACGTCGGTTTTAGTTCTTTTGTGACGTGTACTATATTAACCACGTCGTTTTTTTTGTGTTCAAGCCGTCAAAATCATTTTCAACGTCTGTGGTGATATAAAGGTCGTGGTTATTGTTGTTTTTACGTCTGTTCAAGTAAATATGCCATGTTATATGTTTAAGACGTCAGTTTTTCATTTAGTGAACGTAGTATTTATTAACCACGGCGGTTTCTAAGTTTGACACGTCGGTTTTTTTTAATTTAGAGACGTTGATAAAACTATTTACGTCGTTTATAGTTGTTTTTGACATTTAAAATTATTTAAACGTCTGTGTTTTAATACAACCGTCGTCTATTATAGTCGAAACTCTCTTTTTTATGCGTTTATGTACCAAATCGACGTCGGTTTTAGTTTTTTTTTGACGTGTACTATATTAACCACGTCGTTTTTTTTGTGTCAAGCCGTCAAAATCATTTTCAACGTCTGTGGTGATATAAAGGGTCGTGGTTATTTATGTTTTTACGTCTGTTCAAGTAAATATATGCCATGTTATATGTTTAAGACGTCAGTTTTTTCATTTAGTGAACGTAGTATTATTAACCACGGCGGTTTGTAATTTGACACGTCGGTTTTATTTAATTTAGAGACGTTGATAAAACTATTTACGTCAGTTTTATAGTTGTTTTTGACATTTAAAATTATTTAAACGTCTATGTTTTAATACAACCGTCATCTATTATAGTCGAAAGGTCTCTTTTTTATGCGTTTATGTACCAAATCGACGTCGGTTTTAGTTCTTTTGTGACGTGTTCTATATTAACCACGTCGTTTTTTTTTGTGTTCAAGCCGTCAAAATCATTTTTAACGTCTGTGGTGATATAAATGGTCGTGGTTATTGTTGTTTTTTACGTCTGTTTATGTAAATATACGCCATGTTATATGTTTAAGACGTCAGTTTTTTCATTTAGTGAACGTAGTATTTACTAACCAAGACGTTTCTAAGTTTTACACGTCGGTTTTTTGTATTTAGAGACGTCGATAAACATATTTACGTCGGTTTTGTAGTTGTTTTTGACATTTAACATTATTCAACGTCAGTGTTTTACTAAAACCGTCGTCTATTATAGTCGAAAGGTTCTTTTTTAGGTTTTATGTATGAAATCTACGTCGGTTTTAGTATTTTACTGACGTGTACTATATTAACTACGTCGGTTATTTTCCGTCGTTATTTCATGTATGAAAAGACGGCGGTCGATTTCTCGTCGGTTGTAAACCATGATACACGACGGTGGATTACCGTCGTCTAATTCGTTTTTTGTAGTAGTGAGAAAATCATGATTATATTTGGTGGTGTAATTATGTTTGGTGATATGATATGTTGTTCATCTTATTCTTCATATATGTTATTGTTGTATTAATAATTGACACAAATTAATCTCCTAATCATCCATTTATAAACTAGTAATGAGTAAAGAAAAGTGAATGAAATGAGACAAAAACAAGGAACCCAAATAAATACAAACAACAATTTCTAGCACCCTTTTATCGTCACTGTATCCCCCACTGTATCACCATGCTAGCACCAGTTTATCGCGTTTAGGCAGAAGAACGAATTATGCACTTCCTCTGTTCTTCAGTTTTGACATATCTCCATTTTTTACCTTTAATTTTCAATCGGTTATGCAAATTTTGTGTTTTGTATATGGTGGATTTAACGTAGAAAAATGAAGAAAACCACACGGACCAAATGTAAAAAATGGATACAAAAATAAGCAGAATTCAGTGGAAAACAAACACACAACATTTCAAACAAGTAAACTATTATACCTCCATAAAGACCAAGTATGTTTATATATCGAGCTGTGCGAAATAGTTAAACTTTACAATGTACAGATAAGTATGCTAACCACGACGGCAATTCGAAAAAAAAAAACCCAATTTGAAAACCGAATGACACGTACTACCAAATTTGGTTTGACAAAATTGAAATTAATGCATATTCCTACTCCAAATTGAGTACAATTGATCTGCCATGTCTACAAAATAGAAATATTCATGTGCCATGTAAGGCAAGCCACCACCATCGACATTATGGATCACCATATCAAGCACCTCCAGCACAGCTTCCATGTGTGCATATTCATATAAAGGATTTCCTGAAATAATGAAGCAGCAAAGTGAATTCCCAAGTGATAAGTGAAGACTGAACTCAATTGACAAACATGATCACATTTACCTTATATTTACCAAATCAAGTAATGTAAAGGCTATAAATGACACATACAATTTCCCTTCTTTGGATGAAAAAAAAACAACAGGAAACACAGACTTCAATTGCATAAATCGCCAAAACCATTAAAGCCATAATGAACTAGCAATACAACAACACTAAAATGTCAATATAAAACCACTAAATTGGCAATACGATAGCAAAAAACAGCACTAAAACATTAATAACAATAGCAGAACAACAGAATCCCAAATCAAACGCAAGAATCAATCCACAAAGAACAAACCCATTCAATGTTTCAAACAAGGAATCATCAGAATCAGACAATTTCAAAGAAACCCCTCAACCCTAAACCAATTTCAGAGATACCCATAAACCCTAAACCAATTTCGAAGAAATCCCTAAACCAATTTCATAGAAACCCATAAACCCTAAACCAATTCAAATTTACGATGAACAGTACCTTTTGCAAGTGAATGAGGGAAGAGGAAGACCACTACGTCAGAGAGAGAGAGAGAGAGAGAGAGAGTGAGAGCTGACCGAAGAGAGTGAGACTTGAGCAACAGAGACAGAGAGAGCTGAGAGATAGAGAGAGTGAGAGGGGCGATAGAGAAAGTGAGAGGCACGATGGAGAGAAAACAAAATTACAGCAAAAGTGATATGTGTGCAATCAGTGAACAATAAACATGTATTTATAGGTGATAGTTTTAAAATTTTAGGGGAGGGTTATATTTTCAAAAAAAATTATAAAATGGGTGGCATTTTGACCTATTTCCCTTTTTTAAATGCACAGCATTGCCAAACTAGCCCTAACAAGCCAATAATGTGTAGCCTAAACAAGTAAATGAGCATTGACCAAAAAAAAAAAGCAAATAAGCAACCAACAATGCATAAGATATGAGTTCAGGTTATTATCCTAAACAATCCACGAAGCTATGGAGCATTAAAACCGGTCGTCTCAAAATAAGAAAACAAAAGAAAGATTAACAAACTTTAATTAAATAAATTAAACTAATTAAAACTTGATCATGTCATATGGAGTTTTTCAAAGAAAAACTCACAAGCAGTAAAAAAAAATTTGATACATGTCTAGGCTTGGAGGAAAGGAAACGTGGGATTTGGCTGCTGTGTGAAAGGTAACATATAATAATAATAGTTATAAACCTTTTGGGGTAGGTAGCGTAGTCTGGACTTGGAGGAAGGAAACATGTGGGATTTGGCTGTTGTGTAGGGCCCCATGTGTTAAAATAAGCTTATTAATTTATATATCTTATCAAATAACAATGCATAAAAAGAGTTAGAGTTATTTTGGTAGGCATAGGTTTGATTTTATATGGGTAATTTTTCTTTGGGAAAAATAGGAGTAGGCGACAGTCTACTCTGCCTTGGCGTAGGACCGCCACTGACTGCCTCAATCCCTTGTTAGAGCACCTCAGCACAAGCACAAACTTGGGCAAATGGCAGCCCCAGGCCCCAAACCCCCCTCTCCAAAGCAAAAGTCTAGCCTGAGCAAGGGGTGGGAGCCACCAGCCCGGGCAAGTCCAACGGGCAGGAATCAACTGGGCTATTACCCAAAGGCTCCTGATGTCAGCATGACGTCAGTGCTGACCCACAACTGCCATAAACCAATTGCTACAAGCGACGTGGCTTCTCCTGGAGCCTCCGATCCAAAAATCGTATCCAATCCAACGTCTCTCCAGTTTTTGGCTAAAAAAAATCGAACAAATAAGTAAAAAATATCAAAAAATCTGGAAATTTTTTGTATAAATACCTACCTTCATACTGATTCATCTCCTTCTAATATTTTTCATTTTCCACACCAAATTTTCTACTACAAAATTCTATTTGTGAAAAAATACAAATAGCCTCTTCCATCGAAGCCGGAGGGTCGTGGACAAATGTTCGAAGAGGTCAAAATCTGGCGATGAGGTAAAAAAAATTAATTGTCGTTTTATTCAATTTAATGTCATTTTTTTAAGAGTGGTGATTTTCTCACTCCCCTTTTGTCCACTTACACTCCCTTTTATTTTTTTAATAGTTTTTACTATAACAAAAAGGGAGTGTAAGTGGACAAAAGAGTAGTGGGAACATAAAATTTCTAAAAATGGAGTAATAAGTGGATAAAAGAGGAGTGGGAAAATTAGTTCCCTGTTTTAAATATATTTCTTGCATTTCCAATTTCATTTTTTTAATAGATTATTCAAGGCAAAACAATAAAGATGAAAACCATTACTCATGGCTCCTCAAGTGAACAATGCCTGCAGTCGGTTCTAGTGGTGCGTTCCGTGTCGAAAATAATGGCACTATTACGTCCTCCGAAGGAACATATTGCCCCACAAAGGAAAATTTAATTCGAAAATTTTATCCGAAAATGTTATTTGAAATTTTAGGTGAGAATTTTATAATAAATAGTGACACGTGGCAACCAAAAAATCATACCCAAAAAGCTTATCAATTAATGGTTTAAGCATAAAAATAGAAAATAAATTAAAGTGAATAGTAATTGCCCTTGCCCCTGCGTTGCCCTTTGGGGTGAAATCAAAAAGGCAGGGCTGCCACTTTTCACATGAATAGTGACAAACCTTACCTTGCCTTTGCCTTACCCTTGCCCTTTGGGGTGGAGGTGCTCATATATAGACTCATGCATTGTGTTTTTTGTGCACATCAATCAAATGACCTCCTAAGATAGTTGGAACAAGTTTTGTTTTTAACCAAGTGTGTGGTAGAGTAAGTTCTTCCTTTTGGAACTTGTTGGTGAATTTTAATTTTATTTAATGATTTCAAAATATGAAAACTCGTCGAGGACAATTATGATTGTAATGAATAGACAATATAATTTTTTATTGTTTTTGCATGTCTTGTGAGAATTTGAATTTTTATTGTTTATCTTTTGTGAGAGGCCCCACATATGTGGGAGCAAATAATTCGGCTTCCAATCACAAGACGCCATGTGACAAGAAGAATATGTCTTAGGTCAATTAATTGAGCCCATTATTTGGCAAATTAATTGATACTAAAATAGAGATGTTACCTTAAATATGGGATATTATCTTTATTTAAAAAGATAATATCACCAATTAAGATATTATCCTAATTGGAGATGTCATCATCAAATTAGGAGATTTGATCCCAATCAAATTCCTAATGGACTCAATCCCTACAATTTGGAGAAATAATAAATTCTTTCCAAATAGGAATTATTCTTTGAAACCCCTCGATGCGTAGAGCCCTATAACTACACAGCTTCACTCAACACAACAAGGTAATTCGAAACTCAGTTCCAAAACCCTAGAAAAATACCCAAAGCTCCTCTCTCCCTCTCTCATAGCCGACGGCATCCCTAGGCGCCAACCTCTCCATTTTTGTCTCTCCACACAACTCCGGCCACGTAGTTCTCACCCTAAAGAAAACTCCGTATTCTTTTTAGCTATTGTTTATCCTAGATTCAATCGAACTAACTTAGGCATCGGAGGGCCTTTGGCCACACCCCTCGATTGTGGTCTTTTACTCCAGTTTGATTTTACACGGATCTAGGAAGAGTGAGAAAGAAGTTAAAAGGATGAAGGATCTTCAAGCGATACTCTCCCATGAGAATATTTGCACAAATATTGGTGCTTTCCTTGAGAGCTTCGAGATATACTCAATGTGATGCTCTCAAATCTAATCAAGGGAAATTTGTTTCCTTTCCATCATCAGTTTCATCCGAAACCCTCAAATCACCATGGTGGAGGCCCAACCACGAAGAACACGGCAAAAACAACTACCGCGTGTTGGCGAGAATTTCTCTAGGAACCAAAAGGAATTTCTCTAGTACCCATGTGTTTTGGGCCTAAATTTGACACACTCAGCCCGCCAACAAATAATCAGGCCAAGGCTATACACTCGACCCAAACATTGGAGGCCCAGAAACTGTCAAACCGCGAATGACTTGGGCCTAGAAGGAACCCAAATTGGGCTTGAACCAAAATTGGGCTTGGCAAGATTTTTTATTGATTAAAGAAAAAGGACGAAGCCCAAAGGAGAAACAGACCCATGTGACCTCTGATTTAGAAAAGTCAACAATTTCAACCAAAATTAATAAGGGATGAACAGGGGCAGGTATAAAGAAGAACATCTCTGAAAAACTTGCAGCCAGGAGATCAAATTCCGTGTTATTATTCAAAGATATTCTTCTGCTCCAAAGGAAGGCACCATTTTTGAGGGATACGCAGACTTTGATTTATGAAAAGAAGATAAGCGGGAAACAGGGAGTTGCTCAAAACTGAGAACTTACCATCACAGTTTTGAGACTCTACAGAAGCAGTTAAACTGGAAGAAGGGTATGGTGCCCCATCAAAATATAGGGAAATGATCACTTCAGGAATTGACTATTGAGTGCTTATTTGCTAGGATTGATAAAACCCCCTTTTTCTTTGCATTTAAAATGGAAAGATCTTTTGAGAATTTTTGCCGCCCATTATTAAAAGAATTAAAACCCCCATTCAAAAAGCATCTCTTATATAAGAGAGGGTGAACATAGCAAAACGGGACAATCAATCAAACAACCAAAAAAGAAACCTTCAAACAGCTATCAGTCAAAACACCCAACTTCAGTTCAGACTTAGAGAAATAAATCATTCAAACGAGATTTCTCTCATTAAAAATTTGGTTCAGCATAAGTCAAAACAAGCAGAGTTCAGATTTCTACAAATATGAAAACCTCAACAAATTTATGAGAGAGCCCTGATTAAGCAGGACAGATACCACAGCACAGCTCCAGTTCAGTAGTCAGTTCCAGCCACTTCTGCCTCTTCCAGACTGAAGAAGTCCCAATTCTGCCCAATCAAAAGCTTTCCAAGGCTTGAAATAAATTAAAGCTCCTGCCAAACTCGAACGTTGGCATCAATTGCAGCTGAAAAAGACCAATTGAAAGTTGTTGATAGTCCAGTCCCAGCACAGGCATACCCAATCCAGCCCAGGCAGAAATGGAAGTCCAGTCTTCTTTTTCTCTTTTTGGGGTCAGTTTTTCCCTTTTGAGTCTTGTAAAAGAGAAGTCTGTCTAAAAATAGTCCATTTTCTCATTATCTATTCTGGCCAGAACTATCAATTTTTACTGTGAAAATGTGAAGTCCTCACCAGACTGAGGCAAGAAAGAAAGAACTTACTTGGGAAATATTCACCCAATTCACAATCACTTGTTTAGAAGTCAGTAACTGGGGCGCAAGTTATCTATTTTTAGAAAGTCTGCTAGGATCTTTATTGCTAGCAGTGGCACGCTCACACATTAAAGAAAGTTGACTTGTTGACCAGTTTAAGGTTCTCAAGCCAATGGGGAACTTTACCCTACCATCACAGGAACAAAAGTAAAACGGGTGAACAATTTGGCACGCCCGGTGGGATTCTCAGTATATATACTCCTCGAAAAGTTTTCTATAGTATACGAATAATGGAAGAGACCAAGCAACTCTTCGGGAAGGACTGGAATCAGAAGAAAGTGATGCCAGGCAGTCAGCCCATGGCAGTACCGGGAGTAGACGTTCCAGAACCGGCTCCAGGAGATTGAATCAAATACAGGAAGCTGTGTCCGACAGGAGGCTACAGCGCAAAGGAGGCAGGATACTCTACAATAACATGACGGCCATGATGCAATGTAAAGTTAACAGGCAGTTCAGGAAGGACCGAGAGGCTGCTATGGCCAGAATTCCAAACCTCGAGTCCTGGTCCAGTAGCTTGACCTCCCTTATGGGCCCCCACCTCTCACCACACAGATAGCTGGAGTACCAGAACCCGAAGAGGTCCAGGCCGAACAGAGGGGAGGAGCCCTTCCCGTCCAGGAGCATGAGGGTGCCAGTTAGGCCAGAAGGCCCTGCACCAGTTCAGGCTCCCCAGAATCAGCCAGAACCTCCACCTATTCCACAACCTGTGGCCCCACGTGATCAGCCCTTGGCACTTCTGCTTGAGGCACCAGCTGTGTTGCCTTACAGACTAGAAGGTTGGACCCCAATCCATTCCCTCCACTAGCAAGGGGTAGGAGAGGAAGAGGGGGAATCAACCCCTTTGCCAACAATGACAAGAATAGACCAAGGGTGAATTGGAGGAATCACCAAGACTATGACGAGGAGGAAGAACACAGGGAGGAAGCCCTTCCCAGACCATACAGAATGGAGCACAAATTTGACCACGTCCAGCCAGAACAGGGGCGAAATCCACATCCTGTCAATGCTTTGAATGACATGGGGGCACTACAGAGAATGATCAGGGAGATGATGGAACCTGAAGCCAGAAGAGGAGAAAGGCCCACCTATAGAAGCCATATCCGGCTTACATAGATCAGATACCTTTATCCCCAGGTTTTAAAAGTACGAAATTTTACTCTGTTTAATGGAGAAGATCCTCAGGCTTCATCGGTTGAGCACATAGGCAGGTTCTCCGTCCAGTGCATAGCCATAGAAAATAACCCCCTGTTAAAACTAAGACTTTTTGGAAACTCTCTCTCTGGACAATCTTTCACTTGGTACACCAGCCTGTTAGCTAACTCTGTTCAAACTTGGGACCAAATGGAAAATGTCTTCCAGGACTATTATTTCAGGATCAAGCCAGAAGTCACCATCAGTGATCTTGCTGCCCTAAAACAGAGTGAAGACGAACCTGCTCAAGACTTCATAACCAGATTCAGAAAGCCAGGAGACTCAGATTTGTCGATCTCCAGTGACATCAAGCCTCTTCATCACACCAATGGCGACTGAACTCCAACTGCAGACGGCTTCCCCGTGGCTAGCGTTGAAATATAGATATAAGCTTTCTCTCTCCTCCACACTTCTTCATTTACAATTCCTCTAACAACATTAATGTTTAATATTTAATTTTCAATTAATTCACTTTCTTAATAAAATTATGATTTAATATTTGTTAGACTTAGTGTAAGTTCTTAGTAGATATTAACAATTAATATTTTATTATGGTATCAAGTAGAGTTGTCAAATGGGATGGGCCGGCCCAGCACGGCACGAGCCCAACCCGTTTAAATGAGGCATGGCACGGCACGAGCACGAATATTAATGGGCCGTGCTCGGCAAGGCACGAAAACTTGGGCCGGGCCGGGATCAAAAAATAGGCCCAATGGACCGGGCCAGCCCATGGCCCGACATGGGCCGGGCTTGGCCCGAGCCCGCTTCAAGCACAGCACGAGCCCAAGCACGGCCCAAGCCCAGCCCATTTAGCTTTTTTTTTTCTTCTCAAAAAGTCAAAATGCAATAATTTGACATCTAATGTCATTGTTTATATGTTTTAAAAAAAAAAATCATAAACATATATTTGATGTCTTTTATTTTAGGGAAATTACTTGGGTCCTTAATTAATTAAACATATCAACTACAAATTAATTAAACAACATTGGACTTGATATCTAATCAATACATATGACATATACACTTCTCTTATAATCAAAGCAATACATTTCTTCACATATAAAATAATAAGATGTTTAAAGATGAAAGTTGAAGCGGACTTTGTGGAGTTGGACACTTTTTGCCGTCCGCCCCCTTCATATTGTTTGGATGTTTGATTGATTAATGTTTTCAAATAGTTCATCATTTCTTGTCTCTAATTATATTTTTAATGTTTATAATTTGAATTATCTAGCGGAAAAAAAATCAAGTGAAAAAAATTCAAATTAAATGGGTTGGTTCTTGGGCCGAGTGTGGCATGAGCAGGAGCCCAACCCGGCCTGGCCCGTTTCAATGTGGACATGGGCTTTGGGCCGGGCTGGGATGAACGATTTTATTAAATGGGCCGGCCCGGCACGGCACGAAAATGTTAAAAGCACAAGTTTAAATGGGACGGGCCGGCCCGTCACGGCCCGTTTGACACCTCTAGTGATATTATAGTTGGCATATAATCTTGCTTTTATCATGCCCGCTAATTATATCTTATCACTAATCATCAAGGAATTACCAAATGAGTTGGTGACCAACCTGCGAGTCCTTGATACACCCAATCAACGATTCTCCGGTAAACTTGATCCACTATCCGTTGGTCCACCTGATGCATGGTCCCTCAACTGAGGCTGACAACACCATCGGGGCCCCGTGGCCGAAGCAGGAAATCCACCTCATGGCCCACGGTCGAGGTAGGGTTTTACACCCATGACGAGACTGCAACTTCCCATAACGGCAATCTTGGCACCGCCACCACCTATGGCTCGGTTGTGGAGCAAATACGACCATTTCCTCCTTTGCCATCTCGCTCGATGTTCCCGGCTCCCATGTACACCTCCAACGAAACCCTAGCCAGCATGCAATTGGGCTCCACGTAATTCTCTCCTCCTGATCTTATAGTCGACCAGCGGGCTCAAAGAGTAGATGATCAAAGCAACTTGGTTGGACAGCTCCTCATGCAGATTGACTTGGTCCTAGATCTTGGCCTTTTGTTGCGTCGATTCAGCTGCCCCAAAATGGATTCAGCTGCATCCTCAACTTGTGATACTCGCAAGTGCACGAGCCGTTCGGTAGTATAGCATATGTAAGTGCGAGGTCGATTCCACAGGGATTGTGATTGATTAATCAATTCAGTTTTCCTACACAAAACAGAAAAACAAGAAAGAAAATAATAAAACAAGAAAGAAAGAAAAGAAAATAACTCAAGCAGATAAGTTCCCAAGTTCAATTAAATTAACGGATTGATCTAGCTAAAGTATGATTAAGCCATGGTGTTTGGTCCTAACCTTGTATTCCTAATTCCCTAATTTGATCATCTGTTGTCTAACCTGAACTAAGCATTAGGAATCCATTAAGCATAGAAGAACATTTTAAACAACCAAGTATGTATCTAATCCCTGTTGTCGAATGTCCATACATACTCTTTCTATTCATAGTTCAATTCGAATTAAAGCATGGTGTCTACTCTTAATTCAAACCAAGATAGCTAACATGCAAGCCTAAATGGTGATCAATCATTCAAACTAGCATATTAACTTATAAGCATAATGAATAAGAACAAAAACCATAATTGAAACTTGGAAACTAATCAAACTTGAAACTAAAGAAAAGAATTTACATAAAAATGAAAAGTAAAGTGGAACTAAGAAAAACTTAAGGAGAATTTTAGCACAAAGATTTCATTACACAATTGAAAACTAGAAAGAGAAACTAAGAGAATTTGAGGGAGAGAAGGGAGGGGAGCTCTTGAGAAGTGTTTGAGAGCTCCCTCCTTTAGGGGTGTGTTTTGAAGCTTGAAGACTTCTCTATTTTATAGGGCTAAGGAGGAAGACAAGAACATGATGCTCAACACACATGCATGTCACAAGCATCTGTAAGCCTCCTAAAAGCCGATCAGATCTCCACTCGAGATTAGGTCCAAGGACCAATGGCACACAAGACTAGGGGCACAATCCGATGTTCACACCCACTTGGGCCCACAAGGAGGTGTTCACTCAAGGCCAAGCCTACAAGGAGTACACTTCTTATCAGAAGATAAAGAAAAACCCTGACCACCTTAAAACATGCGCAAGAAGGGCAATGAGTGCCTCCGAGGTTACATCAAGAGGTTTAAAGCAAAAAAAGCAAACATCGTAGGGTGCGATGATTGAATCACGACCTCATCCTTCAAGAAGGGCTGGCAAGGGCTTGCTAGCTAAGCACAACTTATACAACGAGCTAACTATCGCTCTCAGCCAGACTCCATCAGGACAAGGCTTGGGTAAAGAGACCACCACCCTTGAAGGGAGACCCAGATAAGAGGATGCTAGAAGATACTGTGCCTTCCATGGGACACATGGGCACTACACAAATGAATGCTTTGCTTTGAGAACGCACCTCGAATAACCAGTGAGAGATGGCCATTGTACTGAGTTTATAGCAAAGAAGGCCATCCAGCGAATCGAGGATGGCTATGTAGCCAAGGATCCTCCCCAAAACATTATAAGGATTAACACGATCCTGGCCGACTCTGAAGAATTCTGGCTGACTAGCAAAGAAAAGAAGAAGGACATTAAACAGGCCATTGTTATCTCCCAAGTCTCAACTAGCCTCCCATTAGCAGAAGATGATCCTGTGATCGGCTTCCAAAAGAAAGTTTTAATCGGCCTTGATCAGCAGCACATTAACGCCCACATCATCATATTCAAATAACTCAAGCCGTGGTCGACCGAATCCACGCATACGAGCGCAACACAGCCAACATCCTACAATTGGCGATCATTGAGCATATGGGCCTAGAGACAAAGATCAACAACTCAGCCAGGTCACTAACCGGCTTCAATAGCGTGACTACTCCCCGCTAGTAATTAGATTGCAAACCTTTATGGTCATTGATGAAATCTCCCGCTACAATGGCATCCGAAGCAAACCATGGCTTGGCAAGATCAACACCATCACATCTGCACAGCATTAAAACATCCGCTATCCACTCCCCGGGGGCAATGTTGGCCGAATCAACAGCGATTTGGCAATGGTGAGAAAATGCTCAACTCAAGGGATGAAGAGAATAAAGCAAACACAGAACGTCCCTGTATATCAAGCAGATCTGAAGGGAGCATAAAATGCTGAGAGAAAGCACATCCCTTTCCTGACAATCGAGTAGACTAGAAAGGAAAGGGAATAGATATTCCCCAATAGCAATCACTGATTAGGACCAAGCCAAGGGAAGCCATCTGGAGGCCTCTCTTACAGAAGGATGGAAGCTCGAAGATGACGTTGAGCATAGTACCCTTTGATCCTGACAAGCTAGATAGAAAAAGCGTGGATCGCCTCAGCCTAAGCCTGAAGAGAAGTAGAGCTTGCCAGCCTTCCTCAGAACAACAAAGATTTGTTCGCATGGTCGCCATCTAACATGCTAGGTATCGATCCCTAGATCATCTACCATCGTCTTCACGTCAACCCAACCAACAGACCAGTAGCGCAAAAGAAACGAAACTTCGCTCTTGAGAGAGTTGCCACATTGAAGCCGAGATCAACAAGCTCCTAGTTTCCGACTTCATTGAAGAAGTCTCCTACGTACAATGGTTGACCAATGTTGTTCTAGTGGCAAAGAAAGACCAAGGCAAGTAGAGAGTTTTCGTTGACTACATTGACCTCAATAAGGCATGCCTTAAGGACAACTTTCCACTGCCAAGAATTGATCAGCTCATAAATTCAACTTCTAGCAATCAACTACTAAGCTTCATGGATGCCTACTCCGGCTACAATCAAATCATGATGCATGAAGAGGACAAAACAAAGACCACTTTCATCATCGAAAGGGGTACATATTGCTACAAAGTGGGATGACGAGTGCGAAGTAGCTTTTCATAACCTAAAACCTACCTCACTTCACCATTACAAGGTGAAGATTTGTTCATCTACCTAGCGGTGTCCAACTCAGCGATCAGCTCAACTCTTATCTAAGAAGAGCTGGGGGCACAACATTTGGTATTCTACACGTCAAAATCCCTCCTTTATGCAGAGACTCGTTATCCAAAAATGGAGAGGCTCATTTTGTCGCTTGTAGTTTCCACAAGAAAGTTAAGACCCTACTATCAAGCTCACTAGATAATAGTCATGATAGAAGAAATGGGTTATCGAACTCAGTCAAAACGACATCCTCTACCGGCAAAAGACCACTAGAAAAGCCCATGCTTTAGCATATTGTGTTGTAGACTTTACTCCGACAACCGAATAAGAGAAGCTAGTCATAAAAAACAAGGAAAACTCGAGAACAAACGATACCACCTCCGCCAATCCAAATTTGCCCAAAGACATGTGCAATTCACCGTAGACGGAGCGTCGATTCATAAGGGAGCTGGAGCAGGTGTCGTCATAATCACCCTAGACGGAACTCTATTGGAACAAGCCATCACACTGGGCTTTTCAGCTTCAAACAAAGAAACATAATACACGACATTGCTCGCCAAATTGTGCTTAGCAAAGAACTGTCAATCAAGAGATTGGCCATCTACTTGATCTCCCAGCTGATCACAAATCAAGCTTCAGGCGAGTACATGGAAAAAGATACAAGAATGATCCATTACCTCCACAAAGTGCAAATGCTTTTGAAGGAACTCCCCACTTTCACTATCCAACAAGGTCCTCAAGCATAGAACACTTATGCAGATGCATTGGCAAGCCTAGGATCAGTGCTGGACACCCATTTTAGAAGCTTCATCTCCGATCGAACACCTTGATTGACCAAGCATCGAAGAGATAGAGATAATCGATTTAGTTGCAGATTGATAAAGACGCCAACTGGGAAGACCCCATCATCCATTATTTGGTGAATGGAAATCTGCCAAAGATAAGTTCGAAGCTAAGAAGGTCCAGCAAAAGGTCGCAAGATACTACAAGAAAGACAACAAGATCATTCGTAGATCATACTCCGGCCTTCATCTCCATGCATAAAATACCCTCAAACACTTGATGTCCTCTATAAAATTCACGACGGTGAGAATGGAAACCACATTGGGGAAAGGTCACTAGCCCAGAAGGCTCCTAAGCATAGGCTATTTCTAGCCTACCATGCGCCAGATTGCACGAGTATGTCAAAAGAATGTGATCGCTGCCATTGATACAAGCTAGTTCCTAACTTCCTGTCGAAGTCTACCATACGTAGAACAATCCATGGCCATTCATGCAATGGGCTATAGCAGAAGGAAATCGGTAGATGAGTTCCCTAGAGTACTATGAGCTTATCAAACCACAAAAGAAGATCAACTGGTGAACCCCATTGTCCCCTCCATAAGCATTGAGGTGGGCAGTATCGATGTCCTCATCTCCATTGGCGTAGTAAGGAGCAGTCCCATTAGTGCAGTCCAAGTAGCCCATCTTGTAAGCATCAATGATAGCTTCAAGCTTGGATTTTTTGAATAGTCTTGTGGTAGACACCAAACTTGGCCAAAAACTTGTCATAACTATGGGGAGACGTCAGCATTCTTATGCTCAAGACAAAAGTAGGCCTCTTTTCGATACTATGCATGCCGGCAACAGAAAAGTTGAGTTCACTGTCCTTCTTAGCAAGGGAACTCTTCAACTAGATATAATATCCCTCAGTTCAGACATCTTCTTTTCATAACGGATCTGCTTGGCCGAGAGCTTGCCAGTCAAATCAGCATTCTTCTTCTCCAACTCGTTGAGCTAAGCAGAAGAGTGGGCAACAATAGACGAGTTCTAGATGGCCTCAACAACAAAAACTACTCATTTTTTAAGCAAATGAACAACCGCTTCCTTTTGCTTCTCCAAGGAAAGACTTGAGAATGTGCTAAGGTCACCAGCCTGATGGATATCATCAACCAGCTTGACAGGAAGTTCGTCTTAAGCAAATCAGACACACCTGTATCCCCTACATGGTTGGACTTGTCAACCTTGGGATCAGTCACTCGCATTGCCGAATAACCCTTTCTCCCAAGCAGAGGACTCTCTGACCTTCTTAACTGCTGCCATCCTCCCTTCCAAGGTAGTCAATGACACTGAATCAACTCCATGCTTGACTGCTCGCTACTCAACAGCTGGATTGCGATGGTTAGGCTGATGAACAGACATCCCAGTTCGATCTTCTTCCCCTGACTGGTGCAAACGACTTGAATTTTGGAGAAGAATATCAGCATCTCTTTGCCTCTCGGCAAGTGAGCTGGTTATGGAGTTAACCTCTTCACGGGGCAGATCACAGTCTCTGAGCTTGTCAGTAGGAGACTTGAGTGGAACTTCCCGAATGTTTCACATACCGCCAACCTTTTTGCTATCTGTGCCAATGAGATGCTTAACCCTATCAGATGATGGGGGAGTAGAACCTACTTTAGTCTTCTAAGCAGAATGGACCTCTTTCAAGGAAGACTTGGTCACAACAGAAGGAAGTCTTGGCTTTTTTCTCAACGGAGACACATTCCTAGCCCACGAAGTTGCAACTTCATCTCTTGAGGACTTGACGTCAGCCTTTCTTTTAAGGGGATTCAACAAAACACTCCTCCTCTTCAGTAGGCATATCATCAAAGTATGAACCATTCTGCTTTTATCTCTCAACATCCTGGACAGGGGGTAGACCACCAGCTTTCTCTCGATACTTGCTCAACAGCCAGCACCACTCACGAAATTCAGAGCTCGATCGACCTTAACCACATCTGACCCAAGGTCTAGTCTCTTGCAAATATCATTCTCCACAAGCAGAAGATAGAAATTAGTCAGTCACGCTTCAAGAAATTTAAAAAAAAATGAAGCATATCGAAACAGCAATATGACGTACCGTCATAGTAAGTGATGGGAACAAGTGGACCATCGCCAACATCACCTTCCCACCGTCTGCTGACTTCTAGCACATCTGCATGCCATAAATGATCTCCTTGGCTGAAACTGTCAAACAGCTTGGCATTGCACACACAGACTTGAGCACACTTCTTGTAGCGCCTCACTTCAAAGAAGTTAAAAAACTCTCGCATCGTCAGATCCAACTTGAAGAAGTGGCTCAATTTCTCAAAGCATATGATCGCCCGGTAGACATTCAGAGTACACTGACTTGGAGTACACTCCATGGCACAGAACACCTCTTTGAAAAACTTTGATAGTGGGAACATGAAGCCCAAGGAGAAATAGACGGGACGGAAGGTGATGATTCTAGCATCTGGATCATTCGCATCCACACAAGGTGCATCGTCAGTCGAAAACTCCACCAGCTTAACATGCAAGTCATCAAGTATGGTAGAGGCATAAGTGGCACCCCACTTCTAGAACTGAGCTTGAGACATAACGCAGTGCAGATTAGCCACAAATCTCTTCTTGTGCACTTTGGAGCCTCCCCACAGATACAAAGGCACTTGTGAGCTTGGTGACCGGCTACCATCCATGGAAGACATGGTCAATGAACAGCTGCAAAAAGGGAAGAAATTTACAAGTCAAATAGCATGTCAAAACCTTATAGTTGCAATTCAAAAAAAAAAAAACACAGTAGCCGCAGCCAATGACCACCTTGGCAACAATCGCTGTTCACCGTGAGGCCTACCTGAAGCACAAAAACAATGAGTGACGAGCTCAATAGAAGCACAACAATAGCCGTTGCCGCCTACTACGGAAGCAACCACCGCCGCGCCACCACCATCTGAGGTGACCACACTGCATCATTCCACAACTGTGTGATGCCAACGCAGCTCACGCCAGCCAGTCCTCACCGTTGTGGGAAGAAAGAAAAAAAACTCGCTGCAGGCGTCGCCATCGCGACACCACCGCCGTCGTCAACGTCTCTAGTCACGGTGACAACCAGCAAAATACCCAACTAGTCCTCCCCACGAAGAAGAAAAGATGAAGAAAAAAAAAAACATGCTAGGGATGCACGACAACTCCTCTCTTCGACGAGCCATACAAATTCTCCAAGATCTCTCTCAAGCTAGAAAGTAGAGAAGACAAGTTTACAATTTGAAGAAGAGTGAAGGGAAACCTTGTATTTATATAGGTTGGGCATCCTAGGTCAAGGTGGAATCACAAGCCTATTCTCATTGGGAACCCAACTCCAAGGAAAGTCAAAAGCCTACTCCGATTAGGAGCCCAATTTGTGAAAAGAGTCGAAATCACAGATTAGAGAACATTTTTCATCTCCTACATATCTCACAAGTGCCATGCAGAAGTTGGGGGGCATTTGTGGGAGTAAATAATTCAGCTTCCAATCACAAGATGCCATGTGGACAAGAAGAATATCTCCTAGGTCAATTAATTGAGCCAATTTATTTGGCAAATTAATTGATACTAAAAATAAGGAGATTATCTTAAATATGGGATATCCTAATTTGGAGATATCATCATCAAATTAGGAGATTTGATAGAGAAACCAAAAACTGACCAAAAGTGTTATCTGGGAGATAAGTGGGCAATAAGTAAGTATTTATAGGTGATATTTGTAAAAAATTTGGGAGAGGTGGTATTTTCAGTTAAAATTATGAAAAGGGTGGCATTTTGAGCTATTTCCCTTTATTAAATGGGTCGGGTTTGGGTTAAGCATTACTGACACAACACGAACCTGACATGACCTTACCGAATGTGGTAAATTGAGCCCAAAGGGTTTAACTAGAATTTCTCCATTCTTTCCCGATTCAGTAAACTGTTCTGTGTATTAGAAAATGTTATTTATTGCTCATCCAGAGACAAATAGAAACAGTGATAAGTGTGTGATTTTTTGGTAACCAAATAAACAAGAATCTGATATATAAACACACTCTCAAATGAGTCATCGTCTCCGCAGCATCCTCCTCGGCATCACCATACGCACCCATCACTCCTAGGGATGGCAACGGGCGGGGTATGGTCCGGGTTTGCCAATACCATTCCCGACCCCAATTCCCAAACCCTCCCCCGTCCCCGCCCCCATCCCTGTTTAATAGGGTCGAGGAATACCCGCCATGTACCCGTTGGGGACCATACCCCATACCCGCCCCGAATCCCCGATTTTTTAAGGAAAAAAATACAAACAAGAACTCCAAGAAACAAATGAAGCCCCTTGAATCAGAACAAAAAAAAAAAAAAGAAGAAGAATCCCCCTAAAAACTAAAGAAGAACAAATTAAGAACAAAATCGATATCAAATGAAAGCTTCAAAAAAAATCCAAAATATCACAGTTATTAATTACTCTCCCCAACTCAAAAACTTCAAACCCATAGCAATCAGAAGAAATAGCAGACCCCCAATTCAGCAAGCACATAATAAGAAGAAAGAAGAAAGAAAAAGAAGGCAATGGAAGAAAAGTAAAATGAGAGAGCTTCTTATGGAGGCGCAAGATAATTATGTTTGTTAGGGATAGGGTTAGTGTTTTTTATTGTAGCTAGAATGCAAATATTAAATAATTTAAGTATTTCATTAAAACGCAACATTTGTTTGTGCATTGATGGAAAGCATGTGAGTTTAAAATTGAGAAGTCAGGGGTTCGAAACACACAACCCATCCCCAATTTTTTTTAAACATAAATATACTTTTTCCAATTTTTTGAATTAATGACATATAATTTTTGTGAATCTTGTTAAAGTCTCATTATTTTTCTTCTTTTTCTTTCTCATCTTAACACCAAAATTGTGCATGGATATGGTTCTTCTTCTTCCCTCCATATATGGATATGGATACCCTAATTATGAGAGTAATTTGTGTTTCTTGTCTACCTCCGTCATATACTCATAGAGTGGTATGTGATTACCAATCTACGTTAGTCATCTAATTGATGAAGAGTTCTAATCTATGTATGTCTTGGTGTTTGATTATTTAGTGTTTGATTACCAATCTACATTAATCATCCAGTTGTTGCAATAGTATATGTAGTAGTTGTCTAATGTAAATGTGATGTTTGATGTTTGACTATTTTCGCTATCTTTGGATTATTTGAATTTGTTGATTATACATGTTGCATATGAATTTTATTTTTAAAATCAATGTTAGTTATGATGTTTGATTATTTCGTTATCTTTGGATTCATTGATTATACATGTTTGCATATAAATTTTGTTTTTTAAAAAAAATATATATTTGTTGTGGCGTTTGATTATTTTTGTTATCTTTGAATGTTTGAATTTGTTGATTATACATGTTTGCATACGAATTTTGTTTTTTTTTTTAAATCAGTATTTGTTATGGTGTTTGATGTTTTCCATAACATTTGGATTGTTTGAATTTATTGATTATTATACATGTTTGCATATGAATTTTGTTTTTAAAATCCATGTTTGTTAGTTGGAACTGAAATCGTAAAAATGTTTTTAAAGAAGGAGGTCATGGGTTCGAAACCCCTTGCCTCCATCCCAAAAATGTTTTAAGGTTTTTAAGATATATATCAATTAAATTATAAATATATATTTCGGGGCGAGTTCGGGGAACAGGGTCACACTTACCATACCCGGCCCGAACTCGTTGGGGATTTTCTTTTGGGAGCCTTTAGTAATATACCAAAATAGGGGCTGAAATTATAAAAAAAACCCCCACATGGAATGCACTTTATAAACCATACCCAAAAACCATTTACTACATAATAAATGAGTGTTGAAGTCCTATAAATTACATCTCTCCCATTAATTAACTTAAACAAGCCCAACACAAAAAACTAAAAAAAAACTCAAAATAAGCCCACCCCCAAATTATTTTCAAAACCCAACTAAAAAAAAAATATCGCGAAAATCAAGGAGTTGTCCTTACAACCCTTCTCCATCGAAACTCCGTACACTGTTAATACCATGTCATAGAAGTATCTGGTTAATACCATTTCATAGAAGTACATTGTTAATACCATTTCATATAAATACATTGTTATACCATGTTATAGAAGTACACTGTTAATACCATGTCATAGAAGCACATTGTTAATACCATTACATAGAAGTACATTGTTAATACCATTTCATAGAAATACATTGTTAATACCATATTATGGAAGTACACTATTAATACCATGTCATAGAACACTACAACAAAATGTTGCTTTAGCGACGATTTTGTCAACGAGGAATTATATTTACTCGTAGAAGCAACCTTTCAACGAGGAAAATGTTAAATTCTCGCAAAATGTGACTTGAATTTCGTTTTCAAATTGGACCTAAGCTATAGCGACGACATGCTGGATGCAGCGACAAACAATGTGGACGCTGTAGATTTTCATAGCGTCGAACTATTGTTTTCCTCGCGGAAAGTGTAGCAGGAATTTTTGACAATTCCCTCCAAACCTATAGCGACAAACATGATAAAATCCTCGCAATAGAAGCGTTTTAACGAGGAATTAATTTCCTCGCAGTATGTATCCCAAATTATTTTCACCATTTATTAACGAGGAAATAGTGTTTCCTCGTGAACGGGTGGTTTTTAGCAGGACTTTTGACGATTCGCTTCAAACTTATAGTGACAAACAATATATAATCCTTGCAATAGAAGCGTTTTTAACGAGGAATTAATTCTCGTAGTAATCTTCCAAATTTTTTCACCATTTATTAACGAGGAAATAGTTTTTTTCCTCCCTGAAAGTGTAGAGAGAATTTTTTACATTCCCTCCAAATCTATAGCGACCAACAATATATAATCATCGCAATAGAAGCATTTTAGTGAGGAATTAATTACCTCGCAATATGTCTCCCACATAATTTTCAGAATTTATTAAGGAGGAAATAGTTTTTCCTCATTGAAAGTGTTAGCGGGAATTTTTGACATTTCCCTCCTAATATATAGCGACAAACAAATATAATCATCGCAATAGAAGCCTTTTAACGATGAATTAATTCCTCGTAGTACATCTTCCAAATTTTTCACCATTTATTAACGAGGAAATTTTTTTCCTCCCTGAAAGTGTAGCGAGAATTTTTTACAATTCCCTCCAAATCTATAGCAACCAACAATATATAATCATCGCAATAAAAGCCTTTTAGTGAGGAATTAATTACCTCGCAATATGTCTCCCACATTATTTTCAGAATTTATTAAGGAGGAAATAGTTTTTTCCTCACTGAAAGTGTTAGCGGGAATTTTTGACATTTCCCTCCTAATCTATAGCGACAAACAATATATAATCATCGCAATAGAAGCCTTTTAACGAGGAATTAATTTCCTCGTAGTACATCTTCCAAATTTTTTCACCATTTATTAATCATCATGAAAATATATTTTAAATTGACGATCGAATTAGTTCATTGTGTTCATATAAGGTCAAGGAGTGTAGCTGTAAAAACTCATCAAAATTGAAATTGAAATAACCGTTAAATTGTGATTTTTCGTTTATAGCCGTCGAAAGGTTTTGTCCCATTACTTGATCTCTGAATGTTTATTTTTTCCGATTTTTGGCGTATATGATCTGGAAGTATGAACAAACAAGTTTGACAGTTGGATCGTTGAAACTAGTTTTGTAGAATGCGTATGCCATCAAAACAATATATTCACTAACAATTAAGAGTTTATTTATACTTTCGTTAAATATCATAATATTTTGTGGTATCCACTAATGTAAATATTTTAAATTGAAGATCAAATTTAGTCATTGTATTCATATAGGGTCAAGTAGTGTAGCTTTTAAAAATCATCAAAATCGAAGTTAAAATAACCGTTAAATCGTGATTTTTCGTTTATGACCGTCGAAAAGTTTTGTCCCGTTACTAGATTTCCGGATGTTTGTTTTTTCCGATTTTTGGCATATATGATCTGGAAGTATAAACAAACAAGTGTGACGGTTGGATCGTTGAAACTAATTTCGTAGAATGCGTATGCCATCAAAATAATATATTCACTAACAATTAAGAGTTTATTTATACTTTCGTTAAATATAACATAAGATTTTGTAGCTTTAAATTTACTATTGTAGTTGGGATTGGGTTTTTGTAAGAAAAATATATTATTGTGGGTTTTATGTAAACTTGAATTTGTATTTGTTTTGTATTTTTTTTTTGGGAAATGAAGGAAGAAAGTTGTAAAAGAAAAAAAAAAAAAAAGAAAACACACTTCTTAGAGCAACTCCACCGTTCAGCCTAACCCAAGGATAGGGGGAGGAAAAAAAAAAGGAGCTTCCAGCGAGGAGCCCAGGCCCGGGGGGGGAGTGGGACCCACAAACTCGGGCTGGCCAGAAGGCCAGTTCCGCCCGAGACCCAAACCGAGGGCTGATGACGTGCGCCTGACATCACGTTGACGTCGTGCGCGACTTCAAATTTTTTTTACCGTTGGCGAGTGCAATTCACGCTCCAACGGTAAAAAAAAAATTGAACTCGCGTGCGCTAAAGTCAGCCCTGTGCGAGCTCCAACGAGCAAAAGCCAGCTGTCAACCCCTGGGCTCTCCGATCTGCTTCTCTCCTCCAATCCAACGGCTGGCATTTTTTTGGCAATAAATTATGAAAAAAAATTGAATTTTTTATAAAAAAATTGAATTTTTTATAAAAAAATACCAAAATATTCTGAATTTTTTTTTCTATAAATACCTTTCAATACCCTTCACTTTCAACACCAATCCTCATACATTTTTTTCTACTTCTACTATTATTCACTCTTTACTCAACATTTTTCCTCTTTCAAATTGTATTTTATTTCTATTTATGGCTTCTTCAATCGAAACCGGAGGGGCGTGGAGCACCATGGAAGATGTTTCCTTATGTGAGGCTTGGCTCCAATTTGTCATTGTCCCGTGACAGGCAATGAAATGAAATTTTTTCATATGTGGAAAAAAATTCATGCCGAATTTTGTGAAAAAATTCCAAGGTCGACTCGTACGGAAATGGCATTGTCTAGTAGGTGGAAAATTCTCAATAAAGAGTTGGGAAAATGGAGGGATGCCTTGGCCAAAGCGATGGACAACCGTAGAAGCGGGGAAAATCTTAGTAACGAGGTAAGTATTTTATAATTTGAGTTTTATTAAGTTTAATGTCCTATATATATATATATATATATATATATATATATATATATATATATATTTATATTTATTGCATTTTCAATATTTTGTTAATATTTCTTGCATTTTCAATATTTTGTTAATATTTCTTGCACTTCCAATATATTGTAAGGTTAATTGCATTTCCATTTTTTTTTTGTTACTTGCATATCCAATATTTTTAATATTTCTTAATGTCCATTAATTTTTTTTTAGATGATTCAAGCACAGATGTGGTTTGGTGCAATTGGCAGATGTGGTTTGGTGCAATTGGGCAAGGCAAAAATTTGAAATTTGAAATTTATCTGAAATTTGAATTTTGAAATTCATCCGAAATTTGAACCCAAATTTATCGGAAATTTGAATTTTGAAATTCATCCGAAATTTGAACACAAAAATCTTATCCGGAAATTTTATCTGATTATGAATAGTCTTGACACGTAGAAACCCGAAAATTTTATCCGAATTAATTATTGAGATAAAAAAATTTGTGAAAAAATCAAAAAATGAATAGTAACTGCCCTTAGCCATGACAATGGGTGGAAACACAAAATAGTATTTGCAAGGGCAAGAAGACTATTCACATGAATAGTGACTGCCCTAGCTCCCCCCTTGCCATGGCAAAGGGCAAATGGGTGGAGTTGCTCTTAGTGGAGCCACCTGTCCTTTTTCTTACTGTTATTTGCCAATTTCTGCCCAAGTATTTTTTTTTTCGTATGGCGCCTTTTTTTCCCCCGAAAATTCTAATCTCGCGCTCTCGCTCCTGACCCAACCCTAAAATTCCAATACCCACTCTCGCGCTGCCTCTCTCTCGCACTCTAGCTCCCTCTGTCTCTCTATCTTTGGTTCAATCCGGCCTCTCTTCCTCTTTCGCTAGTAGATTAGCCAGTAATCTCAACACCTCCTCTCGTCATCTTCTGTCTCTCTCCGTGTCTCTGTCTTTGGTTCTATATCTTCTAACGCAAACCCGCGCTTCCTCTCTCATCCACAAACTCTCCAAATCTCACAAATATCTCTGAGTTCAACACCAAAATAGAAAGGTTGTGTATGCACCCTATCTTTCATCTGTCAACGAGCATGACTTGGAAGGCCAACAAATATTGTTATAACATTTTTATTTATTTTTTTATTAAGAGAAAAATTTTTAGGAATTTTGAGTAAAAAAATGAATTGTACAGCTATGGGGAGGAGGCCAACATTTCCTCATTATAGGTCAATATCACTTACAACGTCAAAACACAAATTTCCTCACTATAAGATCCCTATAGCGAGAAAGCGATTCCTCTTATTTTGACGTTAGTGACAAATTACATATAAGATATCCTCGTTATAACTCTACATGAGGAAACTTTCAAGACATCGCAAAATGTAGTAGCGAGGAAAACTTGAATTCCTCCCTATAGGCTTCTACGACGGTGTTTTAACGTTTAGCCTGTGAGGAAACCTATTTCCTCGCTATACCTATTATGCGACGAACTTGTAGTATTCATCGCAATCAAGGTCTAAAATATCGATGATATCGGAAATATCGGTAGGCCAAAAACACGGAAATTTCGATGGAAATATCGGGATTATCGATATCAATAAAATTGAATAAAAACCACGGAAATTGTAAGAAAAACTTGGAAATTTTATTGAAACTTTGCAGGATGTTTATTTAGTCAATTATCTATTAGTTTATCATAAAAAATTGGAAGGAAATGCATTGCATGATGGATTTAACTGATTTAAGTTGATTATATAGCGAGCTGGCAAACACTGTGAGTGTAGAAAATATGTAGTAATTAATGAAAAAGATTAAACACACCAATCATTTATATAATGAAATTAGTACAATATTTTACACTTTATACAATGCATGATAAGATACATGGTCAAAAGAATTCAAAACAATTTGTTTCTTGCAAAAAAAATTCATGAATAATACAATACAATTAAATTGTACAACTAATTCTTATTGAACCATAGCATCTTTTAAATATAAGTACAAGTATGATGTATGTACGTCGAATTTCTACTATATCACATAAACGAATAAGATAACTAATATTTTTAAAAAAATTGAAAAAAAATTATACGGAACTTCAAATTACAGCTGCGAAGAATTAGAGAGAAATAAAATAACTTACTTGCAGTCGAAATATGAAGGGAATTCTTGAAATTGATGGAGATTATCTAATAATGTTAGAAATTAGGGTTGTACTATACAATATATATAATTCCATGTGTTAATATATTAATTTAGGAAAAAAAAAAAAGGGTAAGTAGAAAAGCTACAGTCGGCTGGAGGGAGAATAGGCAAGAAGATATTAATTATTGCCTTAGGTTTATTACAATAAAGGGAAGGGAAAAAAAAAGGGAACAGAGCGTGTTTTCATTTTTTCAAAACCCTCCAAGTGAAACGACGTCGTTTCACTTTAAGTTTTTTTTTTTTAAAAACACTTCAATTGAAACGACGTCGTTTCATTACAATAAACCAAATAAAAAAAAAGCCTGAGTTGTCTTCCTCGCGAAGTTGTCTTCTTCGCAGAGCCGTAGCCAAACTTTGCAAAGTCGCAAAATTTCTTCCGGTTCAGAGTGTCCAGATCAGGCTCGCCTTGCTCCGCCTCATCCGCCTTTCAATGCCTTGCAACGCCTCCTCACGCCTTCCCCGCACTAAACGTGCCACTCGCGAAAACACTGATATTATCGATAATTTCGATAATATCGAGATATTCTCCTCATTTTGGGTTGGATTTTCACTAATATCGCTGCCGATATTTCACCGATTTTTCGGCGATATTTTCGACATTATGACGAAATCCAATTGGTTGGTGCTCAAAATATCGCAGCTCCAAAAATCCGATATTATCGCCGAAATATGGATTTTTCAGACTGTGATCGCAATACACTTATAACTATTACCGACGATTGTGTTGCTTTAGCGACGAACTAGTTTCCTCGTTGTATGATGTACAAGAAAAATATTTTCCTCGTTATAACTTATCGCGAGAAATTATATGACCTTTAGCGATGATAAAATGCCTCGCTATAGTGTTTCAGCAAGGACAAGTTAAATCGTCGCAAAATGATTCAGCGAGGAACGTGAGCATTCCTCGCTACAGGCTTCTGCGAGTGGGCTTCAACGTCGCCGGGTGACGAACCCAATTTCCTCGTTGTACTATTTAGCGAGGAAATCGTGACTTGCAGCGAGGAAATATTTCCTTGCAAAATCGCTTTTTTGTTGTAATGGAAGCACATTGTTAATACTATTTCATAGAAGTACATTGTCAATACCATTTCATACAAAAATTTTAAAAAACCTAAAAAAACCCAGCAAGACATCCAATATCTTTTGCAGGAACCACCTCTAATTGTCCATAGTTTCACCACATATAATCACAAAGGCAAAAGGAAATACCTCTACAAGAAAGAAAAAAGTACACTGTTAATACTATGTAATAGAAGTACACTGTAATACTATGTCATAGAAGATGTCGTGAGTACTAAATTCTCCAGAAGCTCTGATTACCACCTCTAAAACAACATCCAAACTTACACAACTACGTAGTGCTTACATTATCAATGATAGACTCAAGAAGATCTTTGACAATTTCAAGTCAGATTCCATCATTATGGCAATCACCAGTTGCTTAACCTGAAACCAAACAGAGGCTGCTTAATTTAAATATCATGTCCTTGTTCATACAAGGTATCAAACGTAAAATACCCAAAAAACATAAATTTCCTTGGAGATTAGACAGTAAAAAGTAGTACAAGACTCACTTCTTCTCGCTCAATGAACCCGGTTTGTCTCAGATCATAGAGCCTAAATGCAACTGCAAGTAATTAACACAAACAATATAAGATAACGAAAGACACACACACAACATTTAGCTTTGCCTCTTATAGCAGTAAGACTTACAATCAATTTTATCATATGTATGGGCATATGGATGAAAGACATTGAGTGCTGAACAAACTCATCAAA
>BJCG01001192.1:0-40142 GCA_005406145.1 Prunus yedoensis | reverse complement strand
GGGAGGAGTCATTTGGTGAGTTTGAGTGAATACCAACAGCAAGACTACCGAATACACCAACCACTCCTTCGGAACAAACTGCCTTTGAACTTGAAGTGTCCAATTTCGCACACCTGTTGATTTCCGATTGAGCCCAAAACCTGGGCATCATCATAATATGGTGGAGGAGTCATGTGGTGAGTTTTGAGTGAAATCCAATCGCTAGAACTACAGAATACACCAACCACTCCAATAAGGACCAAACTGCCTTTAAACATGAAGTGTCCAATTTCGTACACCTATTGATTTCCGATCGAGCCCAAAACTTGGGCATCATCATAATATAGTGGGAGGAGTCATATGGTGAGTTTTGAGTGAAATCCAATCTCTAGAACTACGAATACATAAAACCACTCCAATCCGGAACAACTGCCTTAGAACTTGAAGTGTCCAATTTCGTACACCTATTAATTTCCGATCGAGCCCAAAACTAGGTCATCATCATAGTATAGTGGGAGGAGTCATTTGGGGAGTTTTGAGTGAAATCCAATCGCTTGAACTACGGAATACACCAACCAGAATATGGCACGAACTTCCTTTGAAATTGAATTGTCCAATTTCGTACATCTATTGATTTCAGATCGAGCCCAAAACTGGGCATCATCATAATATGGTGGGAGGACTCATTCGGTGAGTTTTGAGTTAAATCCAATCGCTAGAACTACGGAATACACCGACCACTTCAATTCGGAACAAACTGCCTTTGAACTTGAAGTGTCCAATTTCGTACACCTATTGATTTCCGATCGAGCCCAAAACTTGCGAATCTCATAATGTGGGGGAACTCATTTGGTGAGTTTTCAGTGAAATCCAATCGCTAGAACTGCGGAATACACCAACCACTCCAATAAGGCACGAACTGCCTTTGAACATGAATTGTCCAATTTCGTACACCTATTGATTTCCAATCGAGCCCAAAACTTGTGCATCATCATAATATGGTGGCAGGAGTCATATGGGGAGATTTGAGTGAAATCCAATCGCTAGAACTATGGAATACACTAACCACTCCAATTCGGAACACACTGCCTTTGAACTTGGAGTGTCCAATTTCGTTCACCTATTGATTTCCGATCGAGGCCAAAACTTGGGCATCATCATACTATGGTGGGAGGAGTCATTTTGTGAGTTTAAGTGAAATCCAATCGCTTGAACTACGGAATACACTAACCACTTGAATTCGAAACAATTCCCTGAACTTGAATTGTCCAATTTCGTACACCTATTGATTTTCGATCGACCCCAAAACTTGGGCATCATCATAATATGTTAGTTGTAGTCACTGGTGAGTTGATTGAAATCCAATCGCTAGAACTATGAAATACACCAACCATTCCAATAAGGCACGAATTGCCTTTGAACTTGAATTATCCAATTTCGTACAGCTATTGATTTCCGATCGAGCCAAAAACTTGGCAATCATCATAATATGGTGGGAGGAGTCATTTGGTGAGGTTTGAGTGAAATCCAATCGCTAGAACTACGGGAATACACTAACCACTCCAATTCGGAACAAACTGCCATTGAAGTTGAAGTGTCCAATTTTGTACACCTATTTATTTCCAATCGAGCCCAAAACTTGGACGTCATCATATTATGGTGGGATATAGTCATGTGGTGAGTTTTTGAGTGAAATCCAATCGCTTGAACTACGAATACATCAACCACTCCAATCGGAACGAAACTGCCTTTGAACTTGAAGTGTCCAATTTTGTACACCTATGATTTCCGATCTAGCTTAACACTTGGCATCATCATAATATGGGTGGGAGGAGTCATTTGGGTAGTTTTTGAGCGAAATCCAATCGGTAGAACTCTGCGGAATACACAACCAGTCCAATAAGGAAACAAACTGCCTTTGAACTTGAAGTGTCCAATTTCGTTCACCTATTGATTTCCGATCGAGCCCAAAACTTGGGCATGATCATAAAATGGTGTGAGGACGTCATTTTGTGAGATTTGAGTGAAATCCAATCGCTAGAACGACGGAATACACCAACCACTCCAATAAGGCACGAACTGCCTCTGAACTTTAATTGTCCAATTTCGTATACACCTATTGATTCTGATCGAGCCCAAACTTGGGTATCATCACAATGTGGTGGGTGGAGTCATTTGGTGAGTTTTGGGTGAATACCAATGGCTAGACCTACCGAATACACCGACCACTCCAAATCGGGAACAAACTGCCTATGAACTTGAAGTTCCAATTTCGCCCACCTATTGATTTCCGATCGAGCCCAAAACTTCTGCGTCATCATAGTACGGCGGGAGGAGTCATTTGGTGAGTTTTGAGTTAAATCCAATAACTAAAACTACGGAATACACCAACCACTCGATTTCGAAACAAACTGCCTTTAAACTTGAAGTGTCCAATTTCGCACAACCTATTGCTTCCGATTGAACCCAAAACTTGGGCATTATCATAGTATGGTGGGAGGAGTCATGTGGTGAGTTTTGAGTGAAATTCAATCGGTAGAACTACGCAGACACTAACCACTCCAATTCGGAAACAATTGCCTTTGAACTTCAAGTGTCCAATTTCGAACACCTATTGATTTCGATCGAGCCCAAAACTTGGGCATCAACATAATAGGGTGGGAGGAGTCATGTGGTGAGTTTTGAGTGAAATCCAATCACTAGAACTACGAATACAGCAACCACTCCGATTCGGAACAAAACTGCCTTTGAACTTAAAGTGTTTAATTTCGTACACCTATTGATTCCGAGTGAGCCCAAAACTTGGGCATCATCATAATATGGTGGGAGAGTCATTTGGTGAGTTTTGAGTGAAATCCAATCGCTAGAACTATGGAATACACCAACCACTCCAATAGGGAAACAAACCGCCTTCGAACTTGAAGTGTCCAATTTCGAACAACTATTGATTCCGTTCGAGCCCAAAACTTGGGCATCAGCATATTATGGTGGGAGGAGTGATAAGTTCATAATTTCATACATTTGCATGCCTTCTCTACTTAGTGATTTTGTTTAGTTTCTCTTTATTTCGAGTCACTTACCTATGTTTGTGTGTTTTGTAGGTTAAGGCAGCAAGAGATCACATTTGATACAATCCATGCATGTTAAGGGCTTATTAGCAAAGAGGAATATAAGCTTAAAGACAGACCCAATTTGGGTCACACTCCTTGTCAGTCCAAAATCGTGGGTCATCTTGCAGGCCTCATTTCAGCAACTTACACAACTCAGATGAGGAGACGTCCTTCATAGAAGTTGTTCAGATTGGTGTCTAGTATAACATATCCAAAATTCAGCCCAATTGAAACATAACTGGAGTCCTTAGCCCGTCAAACACTGAAGCATACTCAGGAGGATTTTAATATGCAGCTGCCAGCTAATGAGCCTTGTGTTCCACACCCCCTTTGAGCCTTGTGCCTCAACTGAACTGTACCTGACTTTAGACCTAACATGTTGAGCAAATTAAGGAGGCATTTCAGCATTGGAAATCTCAAGGAGCAAAACATGGCATGCTTAATTATGGGGAAACATGTTTGCACAAATGAGGGAGCAGTTTCCAGGATTTATGGTGGGCTGCCTACACCAGCCAATGGGAGGAACGATTTGAAGTCTATAAATAGAGAGTTGCAGCTCATTCACCATAAAGATAGACACACACATTCACTCCATCCATTACTCTCACACACACATTCAGATTCACCACAAAGAGAGAAGAGAGCTAGCTGCAAAGGAGGGAGAGCTTGGAGCTGTCCTGGGAGTTGCTGCCACTAACTAGTTCTTCTATTCTCTTTATTTCTATCTATGTATTTCTTATTTTCTATATTCTTAGTTATGTGTAACTAATCCATTAGTTAGGGCTTATGATGAAGCCCTAGTCATGAATATTCAATGTTATGGATGATTTCATAGTAATTGATTTCTTGCTTTCATTGCCAAGTTGTTAATCTCCAGTTTATTATGTGCTTGATGTATGTTTTCTTGGAGTAGCTAACTAGGATTTTATGCATCTAGCACATGTTGGGAAGGGGTTTAGATTCACCAATTCTACTCTCCTTTCACAAGCAACACATGAATGGCCTAAGAATCATTCAAGGGGTTAATAACCATAAGTTGACTAGGACAGATACCATGTTCTAGGACTTGTGTGATTATCATATTCTCAGGGAACTTAATGACTCTTGTATGCTTTATTCTAAGTAGATACCATGCTTAGGTTGCATATTAGAGATACGTGTTGTGTAGATACCATGCACAATTACATGCCTTAGGAGAATCATGCATCCTGCACCTAGATACCATAGGCTTGTATGCGATAATCTATTGTTGATGAAGCTTGAGTCACTTTCTATGCATTCATAACTTGGATAGGAAAAACTAGTGGTGGATTCCAAGGCTCTAACACTCCTCAATCATTGTTTCACAACTTGTTGATTACTGCTATTGTTTACTTTCCAGCACTTCCATTTCATTCTCTTGTTTTCACTTCAACAACAAAACCCCCCATTTTCGAGTGCGTGTGTGGTGCTAGGATTCTGTCCTAGACCTTGCCATTGTTAGTTAGTTTGTTTCTTTGTTTTCTGTTTTCCTAGCATTCTAAGTAGTTTAACTTGCAACCACGTTACCATTCTCCGTGGGATCGACCTCGTATTTACATAAGCTATACTATAAACGGTTCGTGCACTTGCGAGAATTAAAGTTGCTGTTTTTAATAACTCATTTTAGTTGTTAAGAATAGGCCCAACAAGTTTTTGGCGCCGTTGCCGGGGAACCGGTAACGATGGTGCTATAGTTAGATTACTTTGAGTGTTTTTGTTTTTGTTTTAGTTGTTATTTCGTTGGTTTTTCTTTTTTCTTGATTATCTCCATTTGAAGGCACTAATTTGGTCTTGTGTGTGCATGTATGTCCGAATCTGATTCTGAGCCACTTTCACCAAGAACTTTTGCTGTACGTGTTGGTTTGAGGAGGAATTATAGTTCTTCAAGCTCTGAATCTAAGAGCTACGAATCTGAAGGTTCAAGCAACATGCAGAGATTCCAAACAACAACAAAATGATGAAGGAGGTGGTGCACTTGTTGTCCAACCTCGGAAACCCCTGCGTGAATTTTCCATTCCAAAAGTCACTGATCACCTTCGTGCATCGTCTATCCTCAACTCACAATTGACAGGTTTGAGCTTAGAAGTGGTATGATTCATCTTCTTCCAACTTATTATGGTAATACCACTGAGGATCCTTACATGCATGTTAAGCAATTCTTTGAAATATGTGCTACAATCAAAATTCAAGGACTTGATGATGAGCAGATTAAGATGAGGCTATTCCCGTTCAGTTTAAAAGATAAGGCTAAATCTTGGTTATACTCTTTGCCTAATGCGTCAATTCGTACTTGGGATGAGCTTTCTAATAAGTTTTTGCAGAAATTCTTTCCAGCTCAAAAGACTAACAAGATTAGGAAGGAAATTCTTGGTTTCACGCAAAGAGAAGGAGAAGCTTTTCATGAATGCTGGGAGAGGTACAAGGAGATGATGAGTTCCTGCCCACACCACAACATAGAGAGTTGGATGCAAATGCAATCTTTCTATGAAGGTTTGCTTGATTCCGAAAGGATGATGGTAGATGCAACAAGTGGAGAAGGACTGATGAACAAACAGCAGATGAGGCTTTTACTCTCTTTGAATCTTTGAGTGCTAACTCTCAACAATGGAGCTACAATAAAGGAAGAGGAGCTCCTATGAAAGCTATGGTCTCAGAGGTAAGTACTAATAATGAGATTGCTGCAAAACTTGATGTTATGTGTTCTTTGCTTCAACAGGCAGTGACTGGCCCTCCAGGAAACAAAGGGGAAGTTCAAAACCAATCTTTTGTGGACCACATGCTAGAACAAGCAAATGCCCTTCAAGGAAGGAATCCTCATAATGATCCATACTCAAACACGTACAATCCGGGGTGGAGAAATCATCCTAATTTCAGGTGGAGCAATAATTCAATGTGCAACAATCTCAAGGACCTCCCCCAGGATTCCAAATACAACAGAGGCAATTCCAGCAAGCTCCCCAACAAATGCAAGAGCAAAGGGGTGATCAAATGGGGAATTGCAAGACATGTTCAAGAAGTTCATGGGGCAACAAATGCAAACCAACCAGAATCTTCAAAATGCAGTGAACAAACTAGAAGTGCAAGTTGGCAGATTGCATCCTCCTTGAGCAATAGAGCATCCGGAACTTTTCCGAGCCAAACGGAGGTGAATCCAAGGCATCATGAGCATGCTAAAGCAGTGCACATCTTGAGAAGTGGTAAACAAGTTGATAATAAGGTTGGAAATGCCAATGAAGAGCAAGAAGATGGAGAAAAACGTTGAGATCATTCAGCCACCACAAGGGCAGCCCACAGGTTCCCCCAAACAGCACCTCAATGCTCCTGGAAAGAGCACAGGCCCAAAGGTATCATCTAATGCTAATCAAGTTCCAATTTCAACTAATTCTTTTAGGCCTATTGCACCCTTTTCCCAGCAGGTTATCAAAGTCAAAGAAAGATCAAGGCTTGGATGAGATAATGGAAATATTCAAGAAGGTGCAAAATCAACATCCCACTGCTCAGTGCCATTGCTCAGATTCCCAAGTATGCAAAATTTTTGAAGGATCTATGCACTAACAAGAGGAGATTCAAAGAGCATGAACAGGTTGCATTAAGTGAAGAGGTGAGTGCAGTCTTACAAAGAAAGCTACCTCCAAAGCTAAAGGATCCAGGTTCGTTTTCTATACCTTGTATAGTTGGTGATTTTAAGTTTCAAAAAGCTTTGCTTGATCTCGGTGCATCCATTAACCTTATGCCATATCATGTTTATGAGAAACTTAACCTTGGTGAGTTGCAAGCCACATCTGTGAGCATTCAATTGGCAGATAGAACTATCAGGTACCCTAAGGGCATTCTAGAAGATGTTTTGGTGAAAGTGGAAGAGCTAATTTTGCCAGCTGATTTCTTGGTGTTGGAATGGAAGAAGCACCAATTCATGACAATCAGTTACCACTCATTCTAGGTCGACCATTCATGGCAACTGCCGGCACAATTATTGATGTGAAGAAGGGTACATTGACCATGAATGTGTTTGATGAGACAATAGCATTCAAAGTGTTTGAAGCCTCCAAGTTTCCAAGTGATGAGCATGAAGTTTTTCAGCTTGATGCAATTGATACTATGGTGAAAGAAGCACTGCCAATGAGTTATTTGGAGCCTATTGAAGCATGCATCACACAAAGCATAAGGAAGAAGAAGTGGACAGATTAGAGGCTGTGATCTCTCCCTTACTTCTTGAGCTTGTTTGCAGCATGGATAGCTACATAGAAGTGGGAAAGAGGTATGCAAACCAATTGAATCTTTACCCGCACCTACTAATAAATTTTTACCTTCTATTGTGCAGGCACCAGAGTTGGAATTAAAGCAATTGCCAAAACACCTTAAATATGCTTATTTAGGTGAAAATGAGACTCTACCTGTCATCATTGCCTCACACCTTGAACCAGATGATGAGAAGAAGCTTTTGAGAGTTCTAAAAGAGCACAAAACTGCAATTGGGTGGAGCATTGCAGATATCAAGGCATAAGTCCAACACTGTGCATGCATAGGATACTATTGGAGGACAATGCAATGCCTAAGAGGGATGCCCAAAGACGTCTAAATCCAAACATGAAGGATGTGGTAAGGAAAGAGGTAATGAAGCTTTTAGATGTTGGTATTATTTACCCTATTTCTGACAGTAAATGGGTGAGCCCAGTACAAGTTGTCCCCAAGAAATCAGGTATCACAGTGGTGAAGAATGAAGCAAACGAGCTTGTGCCTACACGGATGACCACGGGCTGGAGAGTTTGCATTGATTATAGGAAGCTCAACACAGCAACAAGCAAGGATCACTTCCCTCTTCCATTCATTGATCAGATGCTTGAGAGATTGGCTGGCCATAGCCACTATTGCTTCCTTGATGGATATTCAGGTTACAACCAAATCGCCATAGCCCCAGAAGATCAAGAGAAGACGACCTTCACATGTCCCTTTGGTACTTTTGCTTATAGGAGGATGCCTTTCGGTCTTTGCAACGCCCCAGCCACTTTCCAAAGGTGCATGATGAGCATTTTCTCCGACATGGTAGAAAGGTTTATTGAGGTATTCATGGATGACTTCTCTGTCTTTGGTGATTCTTTTGATCAATGCTTGCATAACTTATCTATGGTGTTGGCTAGATGTGAACAGAGTAACCTTGTGCTTAATTGGGAAAAATGTCATTTTATGGTTAACCAAGGCATAGTTCTTGGTCATGTCATCTCTAGTAACGGAATTGAGGTAGATAAAGCTAAGATTGATTTGATTGCCTCTATGCCCTCACCTACTTCTGTCAAAGAAGTACGTTCTTTCCTTGGCCATGCAGGTTTCTATAGGCGTTTCATTAAAGATTTTTCTAAGATTGCAAGGCCTTTGTGCAATCTCCTTGCCAAGGACATGGATTTTGTGTTTGATCAAAACTGTGAGAATGCTTTCAATGCTTTGAAAATGATGCTCACAACTGCCCCAATCATTATACCACCAGATTGGAGCTTGCCTTTTGAACTGATGTGTGACGCCTCAGATTATGCCGTTGGAGCTGTTTTGGGGCAGCGAGTTGATAAGAAGCCACATGCCATCTACTATGCTAGTAGAACCCTCAACGATGCCCAACTCAACTATTCCACCACAGAGAAGGAGTTATTAGCTGTCATATTTGCTTTAGAGAAGTTCAGATCTTATTTGATTACTAACAAGGTCATTGTTTACACTGATCATGCAGCATTGAAATTCTTGTTAGCTAAGAAGGATGCCAAGCCACGCCTCATTAGATGGATTCTTTTGTTGCAAGAGTTTGACTTGGAGATAAAAGATAAGAAAGGAAGTGAGAATGTGGTGGCTGATCACTTGAGTAGATTGGTTGCATGCATCTAATGAAGAGGAGGATTCACTGCCATTGCGTGAAAGCTTCCCTGATGAGCAACTCTTCTCTGTTTGTGCTTTGAATTCTCTTAATCCATTGCCTTGGTTTGCTGATATTGTTAACTATTTGTGCACTAACGAACTCCCTACAGGATTATCTACATTCCAACGTGACAAGCTTAGGAAGCAAGCAAAATACTACTTTTGGGATGATCCATACCTATTCAAGCATTGTCCGGACCAAGTAATTCGAAGGTGTGTGCCTGAAGGTGATTTTAAGAGCATTCTAGAGTTTTGTCACTCCCATGCATGCGGAGGCCATTTTGGAGCAAAGAAGACTGCAAACAAAGTGCTACAATCAGGTTTCTTTTGGCCTAGCCTTTTTAAGGATGCTTATACGTTTTGTGCTTCATGTGATAGATGCCAACGGATGGGTAATTTGCATGCGAGAAATCAGATGCCTCTCACTAATATCTTAGTCATTGATATATTGATGTTTGGGGAATTGATTTCATGGGCCCTTTTCCTACTTCTTATGGATTTGAATATATATTAGTTGCTGTCGATTATGTTTCCAAATGGGTGGAAGCCATTGCCACTAGAACTAATGATGCTAAGATTGTGATCAGTTTTCTCAAAGGAAATATTTTTACAAGGTTTGGCACACCAAGGGCAATCATTAGTGATGGTGGCTCCCACTTTGTTAACCAAGCTTTTGCAGCACTCTTGAAGAAATATGGAATCACGCATAAGGTGGCAACACCCTATCATCCTCAAACTAGTGGGCAGGTTGAGATAAGCAATAGGGAGATTAAGCACATACTTGAGAAGACAGTGAACACCACAAGGAAGGACTGGTCCATGCGTTTGGATGATGCATTGTGGGCATATAGGACTGCTTATAAGACCCCCATAGGTATGTCTCCGTATAGACTTATTTTTGGTAAACCTTGTCACTTACCAGTGGAGCTTGAGCACAGGGCTTATTGGGCGATCAAGGCATTCAATTTTGATATGAAAGCTGCTGGTGAAAAGAGGAGGCTTCAACTCAATGAGTTGGAGGAGTTGCGACATGAGGCGTATGAGAACGCTAAGCTTTATAAGGAGAAAACAAAGCAGTATCATGACAAGAAAATTCTCAGGAAGACGTTTGGGAAAGGACAGAAGGTTCTCTTATTCAATTCACGACTTAAGCTCTTCCCAGGTAAGCTTCGTTCTCGGTGGATTGGCCCTTTTGTTATTACTAATGTGTTTGATCATGGCGCAGTGGAAATTCAAAACATTAAGGATGGCAGCACCTTCAAGGTGAATGGACATCGGTTGAAACCTTACTTCGATGCCAACTTTGATGCCAATATTGAGTCTCAAGCACTCAAGGAGCCTCCACCACTCTCTTGAAGCTCACCAAAGTTTGGACGTCCGGCTGAAGACATAAAACTTAGCGCTTCTTGGGAGGCAACCCAAGGTGATGAGGAGAAGATAGAACGTGCAAGGAGCTTGCTTGCGTCCTAATCGCTTCAAAGGGGAGTTGTTTTCTAAACTCTAACATTTGGTTATGTCTTTTCCTTATCTTCTTTCCTTCATTTATGAGGCATTGCTTGTTCTTACACTCTAACCATTGAGGACAATGTTTCATTTAAGTTTAGGGGGAAGGATTTAGTTATGTTGTCTTAAAATTGTCAAATTTTAAATTTTTTTAAGTGTGTCTAGTGTCTAAAAACACAAGATTTTGTGTGTTGTTTCGTTATCCTTCCAAACACCTATGATAAGACTTGGATTTAATTCTAATATGGTTTTGCAGAAATTGACAGTCATTGTTTAAGGTCTTTGTGTGGTTCTGAGTTAACTTTGTCTTGCATGCCATCCTTGCACTTATTGAGCACTTTGTCAAGTTAGTCCAATTTCTTGCTACTTGGAGACGTTATGCAATTCTACTTATCTCATGATCTTGGTTTCGTACTCTAGAACTTATTTGAATATCTCTTGAGACATTCTGTTGCCATACAATGCTTAGGAAGTGATTTAGGCCATGTTTGAACCGTTTGAGCCTTTCTAACCACCCTTCTACATGTATTCATCCCTAGTCAACCCATTTGAGCCTACGTTAAGCCTTTCTTTGTGTAAACCATGTTAAATCTTTGTTTCTTATCCTTACCTATTCTATGAGCAATTAAAGCTATCTTCAAAAGAGAGTCATAAAGAATGCAAGATTTTTAGAGCAAAAGTGAATCAGTAGTGCTGTAACCCAAGTGTTGAAAAGAAATAAGTTTGGGGGTATTGGTAACTAATCAAAAGAGGTAATGAAGTGTGACCAATGTAGTCACGGCCCTAGGGTGTTATAAGGAGAAGATCATGGTGATCTAGGGTAAAGAGCCACAAAATTAGGCCAAATTAACACATTTGAAGGTGCTGAAATTATGTTGAGAATCTGCTCATGTATGTGTTCCTTGCTTCTTACAAAGTTCAATAATCTCTCATGCTTTTACCTATGCTTTAGTTGTGCTCAAAATGTTTTTATCCATATCCTCTCATTCATTCAACCACTACCCTAAGCCTCATTACAACCCTTGTAAAGTCCTTTTGATCCTTGGTATTGTATGGTATTCTGTGGAGAGCTGATATGATAATGTGCTTATGGGGTTCGAAATTCTTGATTGTGCTCTAAGTGTGTGCGCATGTACTTATTTAAGTTGCAGGTGTTGTTCTGATTTGGCATTCACACACTACACGGAAGGATGTCATTGTGAGCTTTGCTTACTCTTGAATCATGTGTGGAACTTAGATTGTGATTGTTGTGTTTCTTTGGAACCATATACTTTGGTGATTCTTTGAGGATATTATTTGGAAGGCTAGCTGCTTATTTTCTGTTTTATAAGTTGTAGTTTTATTTTGTTTGCTCGAGGACTAGCAAAATCTAAGTTTGGGGGTATTTGATAAGTTCATAATTCATACATTTGCATGCCTTCTCTACTTAGTGATTTTGTTTAGTTTCTCTTTATTTCGAGTCACTTACCTATGTTTGTGTGTTTTGTAGGTTAAGGCAGCAAGAGATCACATTTGATACAATCCATGCATGTTAAGGGCTTATTAGCACAAGAGGAATATAAGCTTAAAGACAGACCCAATTTGGGTCACACTCCTTGTCAGTCCAAAATCGTGGGTCATCTTGCAGGCCTCATTTCAGCAACTTACACAACTCAGATGAGGAGACGTCCTTCATAGAAGTTGTTCAGATTGGTGTCTAGTATAACATATCCAAAATTCAGCCCAATTGAACATAACTGGAGTCCTTAGCCCGTCAAACACTGAAGCATACTCAGGAGGATTTTAATATGCAGCTGCCAGCTAATGAGCCTTGTGTTCCACACCCCCTTTGAGCCTTGTGCCTCAACTGAACTGTACCTGACTTTAGACCTAACATGTTGAGCAAATTAAGGAGGCATTTCAGCATTGGAAATCTCAAGGAGCAAAACATGGCATGCTTAATTATGGGGAAACATGTTTGCACAAATGAGGGAGCAGTTTCCAGGATTTATGGTGGGCTGCCTACACCAGCCAATGGGAGGACGAATTTGAAGTCTATAAATAGAGAGTTGCAGCTCATTCACCATAAAGATAGACACACACATTCACTCCATCCATTACTCTCACACACACATTCAGATTCACCACAAAGAGAGAAGAGAGCTAGCTGCAAAGGAGGGAGAGCTTGGAGCTGTCCTGGGAGTTGCTGCCACTAACTAGTTCTTCTATTCTCTTTATTCTATCTATGTATTTCTTATTTTCTATATTCTTAGTTATGTGTAACTAATCCATTAGTTAGGGCTTATGATGAAGCCCTAGTCATGAATATTCAATGTTATGGATGATTTCATAGTTAATTGATTTCTTTGCTTTCATTGCCAAGTTGTTAATCTCCAGTTTATTATGTGCTTGATGTATGTTTTCTTGGAGTAGCTAACTAGGATTTTATGCATCTAGCACATGTTGGGAAGGGGTTTAGATTCACCAATTCTACTCTCCTTTCACAAGCAACACATGAATGGCCTAAGAATCATTCAAGGGGTTAATAACCATAAGTTGACTAGGACAGATACCATGTTCTAGGACTTGTGTGATTATCATATTCTCAGGGAACTTAATGACTCTTGTATGCTTTATTCTAAGTAGATACCATGCTTAGGTTGCATATTAGAGATCACGTGTTGTGTAGATACCATGCACAATTACATGCCTTAGGAGAATCATGCATCCTGCACCTAGATACCATAGGCTTGTATGCGATAATCTATTGTTGATGAAGCTTGAGTCACTTTCTATGCATTCATAACTTGGATAGGAAAACTAGTGGTGGATTCCAAGGCTCTAACACTCCTCAATCATTGTTTCACAACTTGTTGATTACTGCTATTGTTTACTTTCCAGCACTTCCATTTCATTCTCTTGTTTTCACTTCAACAACAAAACCCCCCATTTCGAGTGCGTGTGTGGTGCTAGGATTCTGTCCTAGACCTTGCCATTGTTAGTTAGTTTGTTTCTTTGTTTTCTGTTTTCCTAGCATTCTAAGTAGTTTAACTTGCAACCACGTTACCATTCTCCGTGGGATCGACCTCGTATTTACATAAGCTATACTATAAACGGTTCGTGCACTTGCGAGAATTAAAGTTGCTGTTTTTAATAACTCATTTTAGTTGTTAAGAATAGGCCCAACAAGGAGTCATTTGGTGAGTTTTGAGTGAATACCAAAGGCTAGAACTACCGAATACAGCAACCACTCCAATTCGGAACAAACTGCCTTTGAGCTTGAATTGTCCAATTTCGTACACCTATTGATTTCCGATCGAGCCCAAAACTTGGGCATCATCATAATATGGTGGGAGGAGTCATTTGGTGAGTTTTGAGTGAAATCCAATCGCTAGAACTACGAAATGTACCAGCCACTCCAATAAAGCAAGAATTGCCTTTGAACTTGAAGTGTCCAATTTCGTACACCTTTTAATTTCCGATCGAGCCCAAAACTTGGGCATCCTCATAATATGGTGGGAGGAGTCATTTGGTGAGTTTTGAGTGAAATCCAATCGTTAGAACTACGGAATACACCAACCACTCCAATAATGCACGAGCTGCCTTTGAACTTGAATTGTCCAATTTTCGTACCCGTACTGATTTCCGATAGAGCCCAAAACTTGGGCATCATTATAATATGGTGGGAGGAGTCATTTGGTGAGTTTTGAGTGAATACCAATGGCTAGAACTACCGAATACACCAACCACTCCAATTCGGAACAAAATGCCTTTGAACTTGAAGTGTCCAATTTCGCACACCTATTGATTTCCGATTGAGCCCAAAACTTGGGCATCAGCATAATATGGTGGGAGAAGTCATCTGGTGAGTTTTGAGTGAAACCAATTTGCTAGAACTACGGAATACACCAACCACTCCAGTAAGGAAGAAACTGCCTTTAAACATGAAGTGTCCAATTTCGTACACCTAATGATTTCCGATCGAGCCCAAAACTTGGGCATCTTCATAATACGGTGAGTTTTAAGTGAAATCCAATAGCTAGAACTACGGAATACATAAAACCACTCCAATTCGGAACAAACTGCCTTTGAACTTGAAGTGTCCAATTTCGTACACCTATTAATTTCCGATGGAGCCCAAAACTAGGTCATCGTCATAATACGGTGGGAGGAGTGATTTGGTGAGTTTTGAGTGAAATCCAATCGCTAGAACTACGGAATACACCAACCAGAATAAGGCACGAACTGCCTTTGAACTTGAATAGTCCAATTTCTTACACCCATTGATTTCCTATCAAGCCTAAAACTTGGGCATCATCATAATATGGCGGGATGAGTCATATCGTGAGTTTTGACTGAAATCCAATCGCTAGAAATACAGAATACACCAACCACTCCAACAAGGAAGAAACTGCCTATGAACTTAAAGTGTCCGATTTCGAACACCTATTGATTTCCTATCGAGCCCAAAACTTGGGCATCATCATAATATGGTGGGACGAGTCATTTGGTGAGTTTTGAGTGAAATCCAATCGCTAGTATTGTGGAATACACCAACCACTCCAATTCGGAATGAACTGCCTTTGAACTTGAATTGTCCAATTTCGTACACCTGTTAATTTCCGATCAAGCCAAAAACTTGGGCATCATCATAATATGGTGGGACGAGTCATTTGGTGAGTTTTGAGTTAAATCCAATCACTAGAACTACGGAATACACCAACCACTCCAATAGGGAACAAACTGCCTTCGAACTTGAAGTGTCCAATTTCGAACAACTATTGATTTCCGATCGAGCCCAAAACTTGGGCATCAGCATAATATGGTGGGAGAAGTGATTTGGTGAGTTTTGAGTGAATACCAATGGCTAGAACTACCGAATACAGCAACCACTCCAATTCGGAACAAACTGCCTTTGAGCTTGAATTGTCAAATTTCGTACACCTTTTGATTTCCGATCGAGCCCAAAACTTGGGCATCATCATAATATGGTGGGAGGAGTCATTTGGTGAGTTTCGAGTGAAATCCAATCGATAGAACTACGAAATGTACCAGCCACCCCAATAAAGCAAGAATTGCCTTTGAACTTGAAGAGTCCAATTTCGTACACCTTTCGATTTCCAATCAAGCCCAAAACTTGGGCATCCTCATAATATGGTGGGAGGAGTCATTTGGTGCGTTTTGAGTGAAATCCAATTGCTAGAACTACGGAATACACCAACCACTCCAATAAAGCACGAACTGCCTTTGAACTTGAATTGTCCAACTTCGTACCCCTACTGATTTCCGATCGAGCCCAAAACTTGGGCATCATCATAATATGGCGGGAGGAGTCATGTGGTGAGTTTTGAGTGAAATCCAATCGCTAGAACTAAGGAATACACCAACCACTCCAATTCGGAACACACTGCCTTTGAAGTTGAAGTGTCCAATTTCATACACCTATTGATTTCCGATCGAGCCCAAAACTTGGGCATCATCATAATATGGTGGGAGGAGTCAATTGATGAGTTTTGAGTGAAATCCAATCGCTCGAACTACGGAATACACCAAACACTCCAATAAAGCACGAACTGTCTTTGAACTTGAATTGACCAATTTCGTACCCGTACTGATTTCCGATAGAGCCCAAAACTTGGGCATCATCATAATATGGTGGGAGGAGTCATGTGGAGTGTTTTGGGTGAAATCCAGTCGCAAGAACTACGAAATACACCGACCACTCCAATTCGTGACATACTGCCTTCGAACTTGAATTGTCCAATTTCATACACGTATTGATTTCCGATCGAGCCCAAATCTTTGGCGTCATCATAATATGGTGGGAGGAGTCATGTGGTGAGTTTTGAGTGAAATCCAATCGCTAGAACTAAGGAATACACCAACCACTCCAATTCTGAACAAACTGCCTTTGAAGTTGAAGTGCCCAATTTCATACACCTATTGATTTCCGATCGAGCCCAAAACTTGGGCATCATCATAATATGGTGGGAGGAGTCAATTGATGAGTTTTGAGTGAAATCCAATCGCTCGAACTACGGAATACACCAAACACTCCAATAAAGCACGAACTGCCTTTGAACTTGAATTGACCAATTTCGTACACGTATTGATTTCTGATCGAGCCCAAAACTTTGGCAACATCATAATATGGTGGGAGGAGTCAAGTGGTGAGTTTTGAGTGAAATCCACTCGCTAGAACTACGGAATACTCCAACCACTCCAATTCGGAACAAACTGCCTACGAACTTGAATTGTCCAACTTCGTACACCTATTGATTTCCGATCGAGCCCAAAACTTGGGCATCATCATAATATGGTGGGAGGAGTCATTTGGTGTGTTTTGAGTGAAATCCAATTGCTAGAACTACGGCATACACCAACCAGTCCAATAAAGCACGAACTGCCTTTGAACTTGAATTGTCCAATTTCGTACACCTATTGATTTCCGATCTAGCCCAAAACTTGGGCATCATCATAATATGGTGGGAGGAGTTATGTGGGGAGTTTTGAGTGAAATCCAATCGCTAGAACTACAGATACACTAACGACTCCAATTAGGGACAAACTGCCTTTGAACTTGAAGTGTCCAATTTCGTACACCTATTGATTTCCAATCGAGCCCAAGACTTGGGAATCATCATAATATGTTGGGAGGAGTCATTTGGTGAGTTTTGAGTGAAATCCAATGGCTAGAACTACGAAATGTACCAACCACTCCAATAAGGCACGAACTGCCTTTGAACTTGAATTGTTCAATTTCGTACACCTATTGATTTCCGATCGAGCCCAAAACTTGGGCATCAGCATAATATGGTGGAAGGAGTCATGTGGTGAGTTTGAAGTGCAATCCAATCGCCATAACTACGGAATACACCAACCACTCCAATTCGGAAACAACTGCCTTTGAACTTGAAGTGTCCAATTTCGTACACCTATTGCTTTCCGATTGAACCCAAAACTTGGGCATTATCATAATAAGGTGGGAGGAGTCATGTGGTGAGTTTTGAGTGAAATTCAATCGGTAGAACTACGGAATACACTAACGACTCCAATTCGGAACAAACTGCCCTTGAACTTGAAGTGTCCAATTTCGTACACCTATTGATTTCCGACCGAGCCCAAAACTTGGGTATCATCATAATAGGGTGGGAGGAGTCATGTGGTGAGTTTTGAGTGAAATCCAATCACTAGAACTACGAATATAGGAACCACTTCAATTCGGAACAAACTGCCTTTGAACTTGAAGTGTTCAATTTCGTACACCTATTGATTTTCGAGTGAGCCCAAAACTTGGGCATCATCACGATATGGTGGGAGGAGTCATTTGGTGAGTTTTGAACGAAATCCAATCGCTTGAACTACGGAATACACCAACCACTCCAATTCGGAACACACTGCCTTTGAAGTTCAAGTGTCCAATTTCATACACCTATTGATTTCCGATCGAGCCCAAAACTTGGGCATCATCGTAATATTGTGGTAGGAGTCATGTGGAGAGTTTTGGGCGAAATCCAATCGCTTGAACTATGAAATACACCGACCACTCCTATTCGTTAAAAACTGCCTTTGAACTTGAAGTGTCCAATTTCGTGCACCTATTGATTTCCGATCGAGACCAAAACTTGGACATCATCATAATATGGTGGGAGGAGTCGTTTGATGAGTTTTGAGTGAAATCCAATCGCTAGAACTACAGAATACTCCAAACACTCCAATAAAGCACGAACTACCTTTGAACTTGAATTGTCCAATTTCGTACACCTATTGATTTCCGATCGAGCCCAGAACTTGGGCGTCATTTTAATATGGTGGGAGGAGTCATTTGATGTGTTTTGAGAGAAATCCAATCGCTAGAACTACGAAATGTACCAACCACTCCAATACAGCACGAACTAGCTTTGAACTTGAATTGTCTAATTTCTTACACGTACTGATTTCCGATCGAGCCCAAAACTTGGGCATCATCATAATATGGTGGAAGGAGTCATGTGGTGAGTTTGAAGTGAAATCCAATCGCTATAACTACGGAATACACCAACCACTCCAATTCGGAACAAACTGCCTTTGAACTTGAAGTGTCCAATTTCGTACACCTATTGATTTCCGATCTAGCCCAAAACTTGGCTATCATCATAATATGGTGGGAGGAGTCATGTGGAGAGTTTTGGGTGAAATCCAATCGCTAAAACTACGGAATACACCAACCAATCGAATTCGGAACAAACTGCCTTTGAACCTGAAGTGTCCAATTTCATACACCTATTGATTACCGATCGAGCCCAAAACGTGGGCATCATCATAATATGGTGGGAGGAGTCATGTTGTAAGTTTGAAGTGAAATCCAATCGCCATAACTACGGAATACACCAACCACTCCAATTCGGAAGAAACTTCCTTTGAACTTGAAGTGTCCAATTTCGTACACCTATTCATTTCCGATCGAGCCCAAAACTTGGGCATCATCATAATATGGTGGGAGGAGTCGTGTGGAGAGTTTTGGGTGAAATCCAATCGCTAGAACTACGAAATGTACCAACCACTCCAATAAGGCACGAACTGTCTTTGAACGTGAATTGTCCAATTTCGTACACCTACTGATTTCCGATCGAGCCCAAAACTTGGGCATCAACATTGTATGGTGGGTGGGGTCATGTGGTAAGTTTTGGGTGATATCCACTCGGTAGAACTACGGAACACACCAAACACTCCAATTCCGAAAAAACTGCCTCTGAACTTGAAGTGTCCAATTTCGTACACCTATTGATTTCCGATCGAGCCCAAAACTTGGGCACCATCATAATATGGTGGGAGGAGTCATGTGGTGAGTTTGAAGTGAAATCCAATCGCCATAACTACGGAATACACCAACCACTCCAATTCGGAAGAAACTTCCTTTGAACTTGAAGTGCCCAATTTCGTACACCTATTCATTTCCGATCGAGCCCAAAACTTCGGCATCATCATAATATGGTGGGAGGAGTCATGTGGAGAGTTTTGGGTGAAATCCAATCGCTAAAACTACGGAATACACCAACCAATCGAATTCGGAACAAACTGCCTTTGAACTTGAAGTGTCCAATTTCATACACCTATTGATTACCGATCGAGCCCAAAATGTGGGCATCATCATAATATGGTGGGAGGAGTCATGTGGTGAGTTTGAAGTGAAATCCAATCGCCATAACTACGGAATACACCAACCACTCCAATTCGGAAGAAACTTCCTTTGAACTTGAAGTGTCCAATTTCGTACACCTATTCATTTCCGATCGAGCCCAAAACTTGGGCATCATCATAATATGGTGGGAGGAGTCGTGTGGAGAGTTTTGGGTGAAATCCAATCGCTAGAACTACGAAATGTACCAACCACTCCAATAAGGCACGAACTGTCTTTGAACGTGAATTGTCCAATTTCGTACACCTACTGATTTCCGATCGAGCCCAAAACTTGGGCATCAACATTGTATGGTGGGTGGGGTCATGTGGTAAGTTTTGGGTGATATCCAATCGGTAGAACTACGGAACACACCAAACACTCCAATTCCGAAAGAACTGCCTCTGAACTTGAAGTGTCCAATTTCGTACACCTATTGATTTCCGATCGAGCCCAAAACTTGGGCACCATCATAATATGGTGGGAGGAGTCATGTGGTGAGTTTGAAGTGAAATCCAATCGCCATAACTACGGAATACACCAACCACTCCAATTTGGAAGAAACTTCCTTTGAACTTGAAGTGTCCAATTTCGTACACCTATTCATTTCCGATCGAGCCCAAAACTTCGGCATCATCATAATATGGTGGGAGGAGTCATGTGGAGAGTTTTGGGTGAAATCCAATCGCTAAAACTACGGAATACACCAACCAATCGAATTCGGAACAAACTGCCTTTGAACTTGAAGTGTCCAATTTCATACACCTATTGATTACCGATCGAGCCCAAAACGTGGGCATCATCATAATATGGTGGGAGGAGTCATGTGGTGAGTTTGAAGTGAAATCCAATCGCCATAACTACGGAATACACCAACCACTCCAATTCGGAAGAAACTTCCTTTGAACTTGAAGTGTCCAATTTCGTACACCTATTCATTTCCGATCGAGCCCAAAACTTGGGCATCATCATAATATGGTGGGAGGAGTCGTGTGGAGAGTTTTGGGTGAAATCCAATCGCTAGAACTACGAAATGTACCAACCACTCCAATAAGGCACGAACTGTCTTTGAACGTGAATTGTCCAATTTCGTACACCTACTGATTTCCGATCGAGCCCAAAACTTGGGCATCAACATTGTATGGTGGGTGGGGTCATGTGGTAAGTTTTGGGTGATATCCAATCGGTAGAACTACGGAACACACCAAACACTCCAATTCCGAAAAAACTGCCTCTGAACTTGAAGTGTCCAATTTCGTACACCTATTGATTTCCGATCGAGCCCAAAACTTGGGCACCATCATAATATGGTGGGAGGAGTCATGTGGTGAGTTTGAAGTGAAATCCAATCGCCATAACTACGGAATACACCAACCACTCCAATTCGGAAGAAACTTCCTTTGAACTTGAAGTGTCCAATTTCGTACACCTATTCATTTCCGATCGAGCCCAAAACTTCGGCATCATCATAATATGGTGGGAGGAGTCATGTGGAGAGTTTTGGGTGAAATCCAATCGCTAAAACTACGGAATACACCAACCAATCTAATTTGGAACAAACTGCCTTTGAACTTGAAGTGTCCAATTTCATACACCTATTGATTACCGATCGAGCCCAAAACGTGGGCATCATCATAATATGGTGGGAGGAGTCATGTGGTGAGTTTGAAGTGAAATCCAATCGCCATAACTACGGAATACACCAACCACTCCAATTCGGAAGAAACTTCCTTTGAACTTGAAGTGTCCAATTTCGTACACCTATTCATTTCCGATCGAGCCCAAAACTTGGGCATCATCATAATATGGTGGGAGGAGTCGTGTGGAGAGTTTTGGGTGAAATCCAATCTCTAGAACTACGGAATGCACCAACCACTCCGATTCGGAACAAACTGCCTTTGAACTTGAAGTGTCCAATTTCGTACAATTATTGATTACCGATCGAGCCCAAAACATGGGCATCATCATAATATGGTGGGAGGAGTCATGTGGTGAGTTTGAAGTGAAATCCAATCGCCATAACTACGGAATACACCAACCACTCCAATTCGGAACAAACTTCCTTTGAACTTGAAGTGTCCAATTTCGTACACCTATTGATTTCCGATCGAGCCCAAAACTTGGGCATCAACATAGTATGGTGGGTGGGGTCATGTGGTAAGTTTTGGGTGATATCCAATCGGTAGAACTACGGAATACACCAACCACTCCAATTCGGAACAAACTGCCTCTGAACTTGAAGTGTCCAATTTCGTACACCTATTGATTTCCGATCGAGCCCAAAACTTGGGCATCATCATAATATGGTGGGAGGAGTCATGTGGTGAGTTTGAAGTGAAATCCAATCGCCATAACTACGGAATACACCAACCACTCCAATTCGGAACAAACTTCCTTTGAACTTGAAGTGTCCAATTTCATACACCTATTGATTTCCGATCGAGCCCAAAACTTGGGCATCAACATAGTATGGTGGGTGGGGTCATGTGGTAAGTTTTGGGTGATATCCAATCGGTAGAACTACGGAATACACAAACCACTCCAATTCGGAACAAACTGCCTTTGAACTTGAAGTGTCCAATTTCGTACACCTATTGATTTCCGATCGAGCGCAAAACTTGAGCATCATCATAAGATGGTGGGATGAGTAAAGTGGTGAGTTTAGAGTGAAATCCATTCGCTCGAACTACAGAATACACCAACCACTCCAATTCGGAACGAACTACCTTTGAACTTGAACTGTCCAATTTCGTACACCTATTGATTTCCGATCGAGCCCAAAACTTGGGTATCATCATAATATGGTGGGAGGAGTCATGTGGAGAGTTTTAGGTGAAATCCAATCACTAGAACTACGGAATACACCAACCACTCGAATTCGGAACAAACTGCCTTTGAACTTGAAGTGTCCAATTTCGTACACCTATTGATTTCCGATCGAGCCCAAAACTTGAGCATCATCATAAGATGGTGGGATGAGTAAAGTGGTGAGTTTGGAGTGAAATCCATTCGCTAGAACTACAGAATACACCAACCACTCCAATTCGGAACGAACTACCTTTGAACTTGAAGTGTCCAATTTCGTACACCTATTGATTTCCGATCGAGCCCAAAACTTGGGTATCATCATAATATGGTGGGAGGAGTCATGTGGAGAGTTTTAGGTGAAATCCAATCACTAGAACTACGGAATACACCAACCACTCGAATTCGGAACAAACTGCCTTTGAACATGAAGTGTCCAATTTCGTACACCTATTGATTACCGATCGAGCCCAAAACTTGGGCATCATCATATTATGGTGGGAGGAGTCGTGTGGAAAGTTTTGGGTGAAATCCAAATGCTAGAACTTCGGAATGCACCAACTACTCCGATTCGGAACAAACTACCTTTGAACTTGAAGTGTCCAATTTCGTACACCTATTGATTACCGATCGAGCCCAAAACATGGGCATCATCATAATATGGTGGGAGGAGTCATGTGGTGAGTTTGAAGTGAAATCCAATCGCCATAACTACGGAATACACCAACCACTCCAATTCGGAACAAACTGCCTTTGAACTTGAAGAGTCCAATTTCGTGCACCTATTGATTTCCGATCGAGCCAAAAACTTGGGCATCATCATAGTATGGTGGGTGGGGTTACTTTGGGTGAAATCCAATCGGTAGAACTACGGAATACACCAACCACTCCAATTCGGAACAAACTGCCTTTAAACTTGAAGTGTCCAATTTCGTACACCTATTGATTTCGGATCGGGCCCAAAACTTGGGCATCATCATAGTATGGTGGGAGGAGTCATGTGGAAAGTTTTGAGTGAAATCCAATCCGTAGAACTACGGAATACACCAACCACTCCAATTCGGAACAAACTGCATTTGAACTTGAAGTGTCCAACTTCGTGCACCTATTGATTTTCGATCGAGCCCAAAACTTGAGCATCATCACAAGATGGTGGGAGGAGTCAAGTGGTGAGTTTAGAGTGAAATTCATTCGCTAGAACTACGGAATACACCAACCACTCCAATTCGGAACAAACTGCCTTTGAACTTGAAGTGTCCAATTTCGTACACCTATTGATTTCCGATCGAGCCCAAAACTTGAGCATCGTCATAAGATGGTGGGATGAGTAAAGTGGTGAGTTTAGAGTGAAATCCATTCGCTAGAACTACGGAATACACCAACCACTCGAATTCGGAACAAACTGCCTTTGAACTTCAACTGTCCAATTTCGTACACCTATTGATTTCCGATCGAGCCCAAAACTTGGGCATCATCATAATATGGTGGGAGGAGTCATTTGGTGAGTTTTGAGTGAAATCCAATCGCTAGAACTACGGAATACACAAACCACTTGAATTCGGAACAAACTGCCTTTGAACTTGAAGTGTCCAATTTCATACACCTATTGATTTCCGATCGAGCCCAAAACTTGGGCATCATCATGATATTGTGGAAGGAGTCATTTGGTGAGTTTTGAGTGAAATCCAATCGCTAGAACTACGGAATACACCAACCACTCCAATTCGGAACAAACTGCCTTTGAACTTCAAGTGTCCAATTTCGTACACATATTGATTTCCGATCGAGCCCAAAACTTGAGCATCGTCATAAGATGGTGGGATGAGTAAAGTGGTGAGTTTAGAGTGAAATCCATTCGCTAGAACTACGGAATACACCAACCACTCGAATTCGGAACAAACTGCCTTTGAACTTGAAGTGTCCAATTTCGTACACCTATTGATTTCCGATCGAGCCCAAAACTTGAGCGTCATCATAATATGGTGGGAGGAGTAAAGTGGTGAGTTTTCAGTGAAATTCAATTGCTAGAACTACGAAATACACCAACCACTAAAATAAGGGACGAACTGCCTTTGAACTTGAATTGTCCAATTTCGTACACCTATTGATTTCCGATCGAGCCCAAAACTTGGGCATCATCATAGTATGGTGGGAGGAGTCTTGTGGTGAGTTTTGAGTGAAATCGAATTGCTAGAACTACGGAATACACCAACCACTCCAATTCGGAACAAACTGACTTTGAACTTGAAGTGTCCAATTTCGTACACGTATTGATTTCTGATTGAGCCCAAAACTTAGGCATCATCATAATATGTTGGGAGGAGTCATTTGGTCAGTTTTGAGTGAAATCCAATCGCTAGAACTACGGAATACACCAACCACTCCAATTCGGAACAAACTGCCTTTGAACTTCAAGTGTCCAATTTCGTACACATATTGATTTCCGATCGAGCCCAAAACTTGAGCATCGTCATAAGATGGTGGGATGAGTAAAGTGGTGAGTTTAGAGTGAAATCCATTCTCTAGAACTACGGAATACACAAACCACTTGAATTCGGAACAAACTGCCTTTGAACTTCAAGTGTCCAATTTCGTACACCTATTGATTTCCGATCGAGCCCAAAACTTGAGCATCATCATAAGATGGTGGGATGAGTAAAGTGGTGAGTTTAGAGTGAAATCCATTCACTAGAACTACGGAATACACCAACCACTCCAATTCGGAACACACTGCCTTTGAACTTGAAGTGTCCAATTTCGTACACCTATTGATTTCCGATCGGGCCCAAAACTTGGGCATCATCATAGTATGGTGGGAGGAGTCATGTGGAGAGTTTTAAGTGAAATCCAATCGGTAGAACTACGGAATACACCAACCACTCCAATTCGGAACAAACTGCCTTTGAACTTGAAGTGTCCAATTTCGTACACCTATTGATTTCCGATTGAGCCCAAAACTTGGGCATCATCATATTATGGTGGGAAGAGTCATGTGGTGAGTTTTGAGGGATATCCAATCGCTAGAACTACGGAAAACACCAACCACTCCAATTCGGAACAAAATGCCTTTGAACTTGAAGTGTCCAATTTCGTACACCTATTGATTTCCGATCGAGCCCAAAACTTGGGTATCATCATAATATGGTGGGAGGAGTCATGTGGAGAGTTTTAGGTGAAATCCAATTGCTAGAACTACGGAATACACCAACCACTCCAATTCGGAACAAACTGTCTTTGTACTTGAACTATCCAATTTAGTACACCTATTGATTTCCGACCGGGCCCAAAACTTGGGCATCATCATAGTATGGTGGGAGGAGTCATGTGGAAAGTTTTGAGTGAAATCCAATCCGTAGAACTACGGAATACACCAACCACTCCAATTCGGAACAAACTGCATTTGAACATGAAGTGTCCAATTTCGTGCACCTATTGATTTTCGATCGAGCCCAAAACTTGAGCATCATCATAAGATGGTGGGAGGAGTCAAGTGGTGAGTTTAGAGTGAAATTCATTCGCTAGAACTACGGAATACACCAACCACTCCAATTCGGAACAAACTGCCTTTGAACTTGAAATGTCCAATTTCTTACACCTACTGATTTCCGATCGAGCCCAAAACTTGGGCATCATCATAATATGTTGGGAGGAGTCATTAGGTGAGTTTTGAGTGAAATCCAATCGCTAGAACTACGGAATACACAAACCACTACAAATCGGAACAAACTGCCTTTGAACTTGAATTCTCCAGTTTCGTACACCTATTGATTTCCGATCAGGCCCAAAACTTGGGCATCACTATAATATGGTGGGTGGAGTCATTTGGTGAGTTTTGAGTGAAATCCAACCGCTAGAACTACGAAATATACCAACCACTCCAATAAGGCACGAACCACCTACGAACTTGAAGTGTCCAATTTCGTACACCTATTGATTTCCGATCGAGGCCAAAACTTGGGCATCATCATAATATGGTGGGAGGAGTCATTTGGTGAGTTTTGAGAGAAATCCAAATGCTAGAACTACGGAATACACCAACAACTCCAATAAGGCACGAACTGCCTTTAGGCTTGAATTGTCCAATTTCGTACACCTATTGATTTCCGATCGAACCTAAAACTTGGGCATCATCATATTATGTTGCGAGGTGTCATTTGGTGAGTTTTGAGTGAAATCCAATCGCTAGAACTACGGAATACACCAACCACTCCAATTCGGAACAAACTGCCTTGGAACATGAAGTGTCCAATTTGGTACACCTATTGTTTTCCAATCGTGCCCAAAACTTGGCCATCATCATAATATGGTGTGAGGAGTCACTTGGTGAGTTTTGAGACAAATCCAATTGCTAGAACTACGGAATACACCAACAACTCTAATAAGGCACGAACTTCCTTTGAGCTTGAATTGTCCAATTTGTAAACCTATTGATTTCCGATTGAACCTAAAACTTGGGCATCATCATAATACGGTGGGAGGAGTCATTTGGTGAGTTTTGAGTGAAATCCAAACGCTAGAACTATGGAATACACCAACGACTCCAATTCGGAAAAAACTGCCTTTGAACTTGAAGTGTCCAATTTCGTACACCTATTGTTTTCCAATCGTGCCCAAAACTTGGGCATCATCATAATATAGTGCGAGGAGTCACTTGGTGAGTTTTGAGAGAAATCCAATCGCTAGAACTACGGAATACACCAACTACTCCAATTCGGAAGAAATTGCCTTTGAACTTGAAGTGTCCAATTTCGCACACCTTTTGATTTCCGATTGAGCCCAAAACTTAGGCATCATCATAATATGGTGGGAGGAGTCATTGAGTTTTGAGTGAAATCCAATCGCTATAACTACGGAATACACCAACCACTCCAATTCGGAACGAACTGTCTTTGAACTTGAATTGTCCAATTTCGTACACCTGTTGATTTCCGATCGAGCCCAAAACTTGGGCATCATCATAATATGGTGTGAGGAGTCACTTGGTGAGTTCTGAGTGAAATCCAATCGCTAGAACTACGGAATACACCAACCACTCCAATAAGGCACGAACTGCCTTTGAACTTGAATTGTCCAATTTCGTACCCCTACTGATTTCCGATCGAGCCCAAAACATGGGCATCACCATAATATGGTGGGTGGAGTCAATTGGTGAGTTTTTAGTGAAATTCAATCGCTAGAACTACGAAATACACCAACCACTCTGATAACTTGGGCATCATCATAATATGGTGGGAGGAGTCATTTGCTGAGTTTTGAGTGAAATCCAATCGCTAGAACTACGGAATACACCAACCACTCCAATTCGGAAGAAATTGCCTTTGAACTTGAAGTGTCCAATTTCGCACACCTTTTGATTTCCCATTGAGCCCAAAACTTGGGCATCATCATAATTTGGTGGGAGGAGTCATTGACTTTTGAGTGAAATCCAATCGCTATAACTACGGAATACACCAACCACTCCAATTCGGAACGAACTGTCTTTGCACTTGAATTGTCCAATTTCGCACACCTTTTGATTTCCGATTGAGCCCAAAACTTGGACATCATCATTATATGGTGGGAGGTGTCATTGAGTTTTGAGTGAAATCCAATCGCTATAACTACGTAACACACCAACCACTCCAATTCGGAACGAACTGTCTTTGAACTTGAATTGTCCAATTTCGTACCCCTGTTGATTTCCGATCGCGCCCAAAACTTGGGCATTATCATAATATGGTGGGAGGAGTCATTTGGTGAGTTTTGAGTGAAATCCAACTGCTAGAACTACGGAATACACCAACGACTCCAATTCGGAACAAACTGCCTTTGAACTTGAACTGTCCAATTTCGCACACCTATTGATATCGGATTGAACCCAAAACTTGGGAATCATCATAATATGGTGGGAGGAGTCATTTGGTGAGTTTTGAGTGAAATCCATTCGCGAGAACTACGGAATACACCTACCACTCCAATAAGGCACGAACTGCCATTGAGCTTGAATTGTCGAATTTCGTACACCTATTGATTTTCGATAGAGCCCAAAACATGGGCATCATCATAATACGGTGGGAGGAGTCATTTGGTGAGTTTTGACAGAAATCCAAACTCCAGAACTACGGAATACACCAACCACTCCAATTCGGAAGAAATTGCCTTTGAACTTGAAGTGTCCAATTTCGCACACCTTTTGATTTCCCATTGAGCCCAAAACTTGGGCATCATCATAATTTGGTGGGAGGAGTCATTGACTTTTGAGTGAAATCCAATCGCTATAACTACGGAATACACCAACCACTCCAATTCGGAACGAACTGTCTTCGCACTTGAATTGTCCAATTTCGTACACCTGTTGATTTCCGATCGAGCCCAAAACTTGGGCATTATCATAATATGGTGGTCGGAGTCACTTGGTGAGTTTTGAGTGAAATCCAATCGCTAGAACTACGGAATACACCTACCACTCCAATAAGGCACGAACTGCCTTTGAACATGAATTGTCCAATTTCGGACACCTACTGATTTCCGATCGAGCCCAAAACATGGGCGTCACCATAATATGGTGGGAGGAGTCATTTGGTGAGTTTTTAGTGAAATCCGATCCTAGAACTACGAAAAACACCAACCACTCCAATAAGGCACAAACTGCCTCTGAACTTGAACTGCCGATTTCGCACACCTATTGATTTCCGGTCGAGGCCAAAACATGGGCATCATCATGATATGGTGGGAGGAGTTATTTGGTGAGTTTTGAGTGAAATGCAATCGGTAGAAATAGGGAATGCACTAACAACCACTCCAATAAAGCACGAACTGCCTTTGAACTTCAATTGTCCAATTTCGTACACCTATTGATTTCCGATCAGGCCTAAACTTGGGCATCCCGGAATATGGTGGGAGGAGTGATGTGGTTAGTTTTGAGCGAAATTCAATGGCTAGAACTACGGAATACATTAACCACTCCAATAAACCACGAACTGCATTTGAACTTGACTTGTCCAATTCCATACTCCTATTGATTTTCGATCGAGCCCAAAACTTGGGTATCATCATAATATGGTGGAAGGAGTCACTTGGTGAGTTTGAGTGAAATCCAATCGCAAGAACTACGTAATACACCAACCACTCCAATAAGGCACGAAGTGCCTTTGAACTTGAATTGTCCAACTTCGTACACCTATTTATTTCCGATCGAGCCCAAAACTTGGGCATCGTCGTGATATAGTGGGAGGAGTCATTTGGTGAGTTTTGAGAGAAATCCAATCGCTAGAACTACGGAATACATTAACCACTCCAATAAAGCACGAACTGCCTTTGAACTTGAATTGTCCAATTTCGTACACCTATTGATTTCCGATCGAGCCCAAAACTTGGGCATCATCATAATATGGTGGGAGGAGTCATTTGGTGAGTTTTGAGTGAAATCCAATCTCTAGAACTACGGAATACACCAACCACTCCAATAAGGCACGAAGTGCCTTTGAACTTGAATTTTCCAACTTCGTACACCTATTGATTTCCGATCGAGCCCAAAACTTAGGCATCATCATGATATGGTGGGAGGAGTCATTTGGTGAGTTTTGATTCAAATCCGATCGCTAGAACTACGGAATACACTAACCACTCCAATAAAGCATGAACAGCCTTTGAACTTGAATTGTCCAATTTCGAACACCTATTGATTTCCGATCAGGCCCAAAACTTGGGCCTCACATAATATGGTGTGAGAAGTCATGTGGTGAGTTTTGAGTGAATGCCAATAGGTAGAACTACGGAATACTCCAACAACTCCAATTCAGAACAAACTGGCTCTGAACTTGAAGTGTCCAATTTCGCACACCTATTGATTTCCGATTGAGCCCAGTACTTGGGCATCATCATAATATCATGGGAGGAGTCATTTGGAGAGTTTTGAGTGAAATCCTATCGCCAGAACTACGGAATACACTAACTACTCCAATAAACCACGAACTGCCTTTGAACTTGAATTGTCCAATTTCGTAGACCTATAGATTTCCGATCGAGCCCAAAACTTGGTCATCGTCATAATATGGTGGGAGGAGTCATTTGGTGAGTTTTAAGTGAAATCCAATCGCTAGAACTACGGAATACACCAACCACTCCAATAAGGCACGAAGTGCCTTTGAACTTGAATTGTCCAACTTCGTACACCTATTGATTTCCGATCGAGCCCAAAACGTAGGCATCATCATGATATGGTGGGAGGGGTCAGTTGGTGAGTTGTGAGTGAAATCCAATCACTAGAACTACGGAATACACTAACCACTCCAATAAAGCACGAACTGCCTTCGAACTTGAATTGTCAAATTTCGTACACCTATTGATTTCCAATCGAGCCCAAAACTTGGGCATCATCATAATATGGTGGGAGGAGTCATTTGGTGAGTTTTGAGTGAAATTCAATAGCTAGAACTTCGGAATACACCAACCACTCCAATAAGGCACGAAGTGCCTCTGAACTTGAATTGCCCAACTTCGTACACCTATTGATTTCCGATCGAGCCCAAAACTTGGGCATCATCAAGATATGGTGGGAGGAGTCATTTGGTGAGTTTTGAGTGAAATCCAATCGCTAGAACTACGGAATACACTAACCGCTCCAATAAAGGACGAACAGCCTTTGAACTTGAAGTGCCGATTTCGCACACCTATTGATTTCCGATCGAGCCCAAAACTTGGGCATCAACAGAATATGTTGGGACAGTCATTTGGTTAGTTTTGAGTGAAATCCAATCGCTAGAACTACGAAATACAACAAACACTCCAATAGGGCACGAACTGCCTTTGATCTTGAATTGTCTAATTTCGTAGACCTATTGATTTCCGATCGACCCCAAAACTTGGAAATCTTTATAATATGGTGGGAGGAGTCATGTGGTGAGTTTTTAGTGAAATCCAATCGCTAGAACTATGGAATACACCAACCACTCCAATTCAGAACAAAATGCTTTTGAACTTGAAGTGTCCAATTTCGTACACCTATTGATTTCCGATCGAGACCAAACCTTGGGCATCATCATAGTATGGTGGGAGGAGTCATGTGGTGAGTTTTGAGTGAGATCCAATTGGTAGAACCACAGAATACACCAACCACTCCAATTCGGAACAAACTGCCTTTGAACTTGAAGTGTCCAATTTCGTACACCTATTGATTTCCGATCGAGCCCAAAACTGGGGCATCATCAGATTATGGTGGGAGGAGTCATGTGGTGAGTTTTGAGTGAAATCCAATCTCCTGAACTGCGGAATACACCAACCACTCCAATTCGGAGCAAATTACCTTTGAACTTGAAGTGTCCAATTTCGTACACCTATTGATTTCCGGTCGAGCCCAAAACTTGGGCATCAACAGAATATGTTGGGACAGTCATTTGGTTAGTTTTGAAAGAAATCCAATCGCTAGAACTACGAAATACAACAAACACTCCAATAGGGCACGAACTGCCTTTGATCTTGAATTGTCTAATTTCGTAGACCTATTGATTTCCGATAGAGCCCAAAACTTGGAAATCTTCATAATATGGTGGGAGGAGTCATGTGGTGAGTTTTGAGTGAAATCCAATCGCTAGAACTATGGAATACACCAACGACTCCAATTCGGAACAAACTGCCTTCGAACTTGAACTGTCAAATTTCGTACACCTATTGATTTCCGATCGAGCCCAAAACTTGGGCATCATCATAATATGTTGGGAGGAGTCATTTGGTGAGTTTTGAGTGAAATCCAATTGCTAGAACTACGAACAACACGAACCGCTAAAATAAGGGACGAACTGCCTTTGAACTTGAATTGTCCAATTTCGTACACCTATTGATTTCTGATCGAGCCCAAAACTTGGGCATCATCACAATATGGTGGGAGGAGTCATGTGGTGAGTTTTGAGTGAAATCCAAACGCTAGAACCCCGGAATACACCAACCACTCCAATTCGGAAGAAAGTGCCTTTGAACTTGAAGTGTCCAATTTCGTACACCTATTCATTTCTGATCGAGCCCAAAACTTGGGCATCATCATAATATGGTGATAGGAGTCATGTGGTGAGTTTTGAGTGAAATCCAATCTCTAGAACTACGAAATACACCAACCACTCCAATAAGGCACGAACTTCCTTTGAACTTGAATTGTCCAATTTCGTACTCCTATTGATTTCCAATCGAGCCGAAAGCTTGGGCATCATCATAATATGTGGGGAGGAGTCATTTAGTGAGTTTTGAGAGAAATCCAATCGCTAGAACCACGGAATACACCAACCATTCCAATTCGGAACAAAATGCCTTTGAACTTTAAGTGCCCAATTTCGTACACCTATTGATTTCCGATCGAGCCCAAAACTTGGGAATCATCATAATATGGTGGGAGGAGTCATGTGGTGAGTTTTGAGTGAAATCCAATCGCTAGAACTAAGGAATACACCAACCACTCCAATTCAGAACAAACTGCCTTTGAACTTCAAGTGTCCAATTTCGTACACCTATTGATTTCTGATCGAGCCCAAAACTTGGGCATCATCATAATATGGTGGGAGGAGTCATGTGGTGAGTTTTGAGTGAAATGCAATCGCTAGAACTACGGAATACACCAACCACTCCAATTCGGAACAAACTGCCTTCGAACTTGAAGTGTCCAATTTCGTACACCTATTCATTTCTGATCGAGCCCAAAACTTGGGCATCATCTTAATATAGTGGGAGGAGTCATGTGGTGAGTTTTGAGTGAAATCCAATCGCTAGAACTACGAAATACACCAACCACTCCAATAAGGCACGAACTTCCTTTGAACTTGAATTGTCCAATTTCGTACACCTACTGATTTCCGATCGTGCCCAAACTTGGGCATCATCTTAATATAGTGGGAGGAGTCATGTGGTGAGTTTTGAGTGAAATCCAATCGCTAGAACCAAGGAATACACCAACCACTCCAATTCGGAACAAACTACCTTTGAACTTGAAGTGTCCAATTTCGTACACCTATTGATTTCCGATTGAACCCAAAACTTGGGCATCATCATAATATGGTGGGACGAGTCATGTGGTGAGTTTTGAGTGAAATCCAATCACTACACCTACGGAATACACCAACCACTCCAATTTGGAACAAACAGCCTTTGAACTTGAAGTGTCCAATTTCGTACACTAATTCATTTCTGATCGAGCCCAAACCTTGGGCATCATCATAATATGGTGGGAGGAGTCATTTGGAGAGTTTTGAGTGAAATCCAATCGCTTGAACTACGGAATACACCAACCACTCCATAAGACACGAATTGCCTTTGAACTCGAATTGTCCAATTTCGTACGCCTATTGATTTCTCATCGAGCCCAAAACTTAGGCAACATAATAATACGGTGGGAGGAGTTATTTGGTGAGTTTTGAGTGAAATCCAATCGCTAGAACTACGGAATACACCAACCACTCCAATAAGGCACGAACTGCCATTGAACTTGAATTGTCTAATTCGTACACCTACTGATTTCCAATCGAGCCCAAAACTTTCGCATCTTCATAATATGGTAGGAGGAGTCATGTGGTCAGTTCTGAGTGAAATCCAATCGCTAGAACTACGGTATACACCAACCACTCCAGTAAGGCACGAACTACCTTTGAACTTGAAACTATCCAATTTCGTACGCCAATTGATTTCCGATCGATCTCAAACTTGGGCATCATCATAATATGGTGGGAAGAGTCATTTGGTGAGTTTTGAGTGAAATCCAATCGCTAGAACTACGGATGACCCAACCACTCCAATTCCTAACAAACTACCTTCAAACTTGAAGTGTCCATTTAGCACACCTATTGATTTCCGATTGAGCCCAAAACTTGGGACTCATCATAATATGGTGGGACGAGTCATTTGGTGAGTTTTGAGTGAAATCCAATCGCTAGAACTATGGAATGCACCAACCACTCCAATTCGGAACAAACTACCTTCAAACTTGAAGTGTCCAATTTAGCACACCTATTGATTTCCGATTGAGCCAAAAACTTGGGCATCATCATAATATGGTGGGACTAGTCCATTTGGTGAGTTTTGAGTGAAATCCAATCACTACACCTACGGAATACACCAACCACTCCAATTTGGAACAAACAACCTTTGAACTTGAAGTGTCCAATTTCGTACACCAATTCATTTCTGATCGAGCCCAAACCTTGGGCATCATCATAATATGGTGGGAGGAGTCAATTGGAGAGTTTTGAGTGAAATCCAATCGCTAGAACTACGGAATACACCAACCACTCCAATAAGGCACGAACTGCCATAAACTTGAATTGTGTAATTTCGTACACCTATCATTTCCGATCGAGCCCAAAACTTGGGCATCATCATAATATGATGGGAGGAGTCATGTGGTGAGTTCTGAGTGAAATCCAATTGCTAGACCTACGGAATACACCAACCACTCCAATTCGAAAAAAAACTGCCTTTGAACTTGAAGTGTCCAATTTCGTACACCTATTGATTTCCGATCGAGCCCAAAACTTTCGCATCTTGATAATATGGAAGAGGAGTCATGTGGTCAGTTCTGAGTGAAATCCATTCGCTAGAACTACGGTATACACCAACCACTCCAATAAGGCACGAACTGCCTTTGAACTTGAACCTGTCCAATTTCGTACGCCAATTGATTTCCGATCGATCCCAAAACTTGGGCATCATCATAATATGGGTGGGAGGAGTCATTTGGTGAGTTTTGTGAGGGAAATCCATCGCTAGAACTACGGAATATCCACCACCCAACTCCAATAAGGCATGAACCACCGACGAACTTGAATTGTCCAATTTCGTACACCTATTCATTTCCGTTCGAGCCCAAAACTTGGGACATCCTCATAATATGGTGGGAGGTAGTCATGTCGGGAGTTCTGAGTGAAATCCACTAGCTAGAACTACGGAATAACCCAACCACTCCAATTCAGAACAAACAAGCCTTTGAACTTGAAGTGTCCAATTTCGTACACCTATTGATTTACAATCGAGCCCAAAACTTGGGCATCATCATAATATGTTGGGAGGAGTCATTTGGCGAGTTTTGAGTAAAATCCAATCGCTAGAACTACGGATTACACCAACCACTCCAATAAGGCACGAACTGCCTTTGAACTTGAATTGTCCAATTTCGTACACCTACTGATTTCCGATCGAGCCCAAATCTTGGGCATCATCATACTATGGTGGGAAGAGTCATTTGGTGAGTTTTGAGTGAAATCCAATTGCTCGAACTACGGAATACACCAACCACTCCAATTCGAAACAAACTGCCTTTAAACTTGAAGTGTCCAATTTCGTACACCTATTGATTTCCGATGGAGCCAAAACTTGGGCATCTTCATAATATGGTGGGAGGAGTCATGTGGTCTGTTTGAGTGAAATCCAATTGCTAGAACTATGGAATACACCAACCAATCCAATTTGGAACAGACTGCCTTTGAACTTGAAGTGTCCAATTTCGTACACCTATTGATTTCCGATCGAGCCCAAAACTTAGGAAACTAATAATACGGTGGGAGGAGTCATTTGGTGAGTTTTGAGAGAAATCCAATCGCTAGAACTACGGAATACACCAACCACTCCAATAAGGCACGAACTGCCATTAAACTTGAATTGTGTAATTTCGTACACCTATTCATTTCTGATCGAGCCCAAAACTTGGGCATCATCATAATATGGTGGGCGGAGTCATGTGGTGAGTTCTGAGTGAAAATCCAATTGCTAGAACTACGGAATACACCAACCACTCCAATTCGAAACAAACTTCCTTTGAACTTGAAGTGTCCAATTTCGTACACCTATTGATTTCCGATCGAGCCCAAAGCTTTCGCATCTTCATAATATGGTAGGAGGAGTCATGTGGTCAGTTCTGAGTGAAATCCAATCGCTAGAACTACGGTATACACCAGCCACTCCAATAAGGCATGAACCACCTACGAACTTGAATTATCCAATTTCGTACACCTATTCATTTCCGATCGAGCCAAAACTTGGGCATCATCTAATATGGTGGGAGGAGTCATGTGGTCAGTTCTGAGTGAAATCCAATTGCTAGAACTACGGAATACACCAACCACTCCAATAAGGCACGAACTGCATATGAACTTGAATTGTCCAATTCATGGACCTATTGATTTTCGATCGAGCCCAAACTTGGGCATCACCATAATATGGTGGGGAGTAGTCAAGTGGTGAGTTTTAAGTGAAATCCAATCGCTAGATAACTACGGAATACACCAACCACTCAATTCGGAACAAATTGCCTTTGAACTTGAAGTGTCGAATTTCGTGCACCTATTGATTTCCGATCGAGCCCAAAACTTGGGCATCATCCTAATATATGGGGGGGGAGTCATTTGGGGAGTTTTGAGTGAAATCCAACTGCTAGAACTACGAAATGTACCACCTCAACAATAGTCATGAACTACCTTTGAACTTGAAGTGTCCAATTTCGTACACCTATTGATTGCCGATCGAGCCCAAAACTTGGGCGGCATCATAATATGGTGGGAGGAGTCATGTGGTGGGAGTTTTGAGTGAAATCCAATCGCTATAACTACGGAATAGACCAACCACTCAAATTCGAAACAAACTGCCGTTAAACTTGAAGTGTCCAATTTCGTAACAGCTATTCTTTGCCGATCGAGCCCAAAACTTGGGCATCATCATTATATGGTGGGAGGAGTCATTGGTGAGTTTTGAGTGAAATCCAATCGCTAGAACGACGGAATACACCAAACACTCCAATTTGGAACAAACTGCCTTTGAACTTGAAGTGTCCAATTTCGTACATCAATTCTTTTCCGATCGAGCCCAACCGTGGGCATCATCATTATATGGTGGGAGGAGTCTTTGGTGATTTTGAGTGAATCCAATCGCTAGAACTACGGAATACACCAAACACTCCAATTTTGAACAAACTGCCTTGAACTTGAAGTGTCCAATTTCGTACATCAATTCTTTTCCGATCGAGCCCAAACCGTGGGCATCATCATATATGGTGGGAGGAGTCATGTGGTTAGTTTTGAGTGAAATCCAATCGCTTGAACTAACGGTATACACCAACCACTCCAATAATACAATAATTGCCTTTGAACTGAATTGTCCAATTTCGTACTGTTATTGATTTCCGATCGAGCCCAAAACTTGGGCATCATAATAATACGGTGGGAGTAGTCATTTGGTGAGTTTTGAGTGAAATCCAATCGCTTGAACTATGGAATACACCAACCACTCCAATTCGTAACAAATTGCCCTTGAACTTGAAGTGTCCAATTTCGTACACCAATTGATTTCCGATCGAGCCCATAACTTGGGCATCGTCATATGGTGGGGGAGAGTCATTTTGTGAGTTCTGAGTGAAATCCAATAGCTTGAACTATGGAATACACCAACCACTATAATTCGGAACAAACTGCCTTTGAACTTGAAGTGTCCAATTTCGTACACCTATTGTTCCAATCGAGCCCAAAACTTGGGCATCATCGTATATGGTGGGGGAGCCGTTTGGTGAGTTTTGAGTGAAATCCAATCGCTAGAACTACGGAATACACTAACCACTCCAATAAAGCACGACTGCCTTTGAACTTCAATTGTCACATTTCGTACACCTATTGATTTCCGATCGGGCCCAAAACTTGGGCATCATCATAATATGATGGGAGGTGTCATTTGCTGAGTTTTGAGTGAAGTCCAATCGCTACACCTACGGAATACACCAACCACTCCAATTTGGATCAAACTGCCTTCGAACTTGAAGTGTCCAATTTCGTACACCTATTCATTTCCAATTGAGTCCAAAACTTATGCATCTTCATAATATGTTGGGAGGAGTCACTAACCACTCCATAAAGCACGAACTGCCTTCGAACTTGAATTGTCCAATTTTGTGCACCTATTGATTTCCGATCGAGCCCAAAACTTAGGCATCTCATATATGGTGGGAGGAGTCATGTGGTGAGTTCTGAGTGAAATCCACTCGCTAGAACTACGGAATACACCAACCACTCCAATTCGGAACAAACTGCCTTTGAACTTGAATTCTCCAATTTCGTACACCTATTAATTTCCGTTTCAGCCCAAAACTGGGGCTTCATCATAATATGGTGGGAGGACTCGTGTGGTGAGTGTTGAGTGAAATCCAATCGCTAGAACTACGGAATACCAACCACTCCAATTCGGAACAAACTGCCTTTGAAGTTGAAGTGTCCAATTTCGTACACCTATTGATTTCTGATCGAACCCAAAACTTGGGCATCATCATAACATGGAGGGAGGAGTCAAGTGGTGAGTTTTGAGTGAAATCCAATCGCTAGAACTATGAAATACACCAACCACTCCAATAAGGAACTAACTGCCTTTGAACTTAAATTGTCCAATTTCGTACACCTATTGATTTCCGATCGAGCCCAAAACTTGGGCATCTTCATAATATTCTGGGAGGAGTCATGTGCTGAGTTTTGAGTGAAATCCAATAGCTAGAACTATGGAATAGACCAACCAATCCAATTCGGAACAAACTGCCTTTGAACTTGAAGTGTCCAATTTCGTACAGCTATTCTTTGCCGATCGAGCAGAGAAAACTTGGGCATCATCATTATATGGTGGGAGGATTCATTTGGTGAGTGTTGAGTGAAATCCAATCGCTAGAAAGAAAATACGGAATAAAACCGACCACTCCAATTTGGAAACAAACTGCCTTTGAACTTGAAGTGTCCAAATTTCGTACACCTATTGATTTCCGATCGAGCCCAAAACTTGGGAATTCTTCATAATATGGTGGGAACCCTCATTTGGTGAGTTTTGAGTGAAATCCAATCGCTTGAACTACGGAATAACAACAAACTCAATTAAGGCCCGAACTGCCTTTGAACTGGATAGTCCAATTTCTTACAGCTATTGATTTCCGATACGCCCAAAACTTGGGTATCATCATAATATGGGGGAAGTCATTGGTGAGTTTGAGTGAAAATTCAATCGCTAATCTACGGAATACACTCTAACCACTCCAATTCGGGACAACTGCCTTTGAAAACTGAATTGTCCAATTTCGTACTATTGATTTCCGATCACGCCCAAAACTGGGTATCATCATATATGGTGGAAGAGTCATTTGGTGAGTTTTGAGTGAAATTCAATCGCTAGAACTACGGCATACACTAACCACTCCAATTCGGGACAAAAACTGCCTTTGAAATTGAAGTGTCCAATTTCGTACACCTATTGATTTCCGCTCGAGCCCAAACACTTGGGCATCATAATAGTATGGTGGGAGGACTCATGTGGAGAGTTTTGAGTGAAATCCAATCGTCGAACTACGGATACAATAACCACTCCATTCTGAACCAAATTGCCTTTAAGCTTGAATGTCCAATTTTCGGACACCTAGGATTTCCGATTGGGACCAAAACTTGGGCATCATCAAAAGATGGTGGCCGGAGTTTTTGGGGAGTTTTGAGTGAAATCCAATCACTAGAACTGCGGAATTACACCAACCACTCCAATACGGCCCCGAACTGCCTTGAAATGAATTGTCCAATTTCGTACACCTATTAATTTCCGATCGATGCCCCAACTAGGTCATCATCGTAGTACGGTGGGAGGAGTCATTTGGTGAGTTTTGAGTAATCAAATCGCTTAGACCTACGGAATACCAACCACTCCAATAAGGACCAAACTGCCTTTGAACA
>BJCG01001191.1:0-30947 GCA_005406145.1 Prunus yedoensis | reverse complement strand
AATTATGGAAAAAATTGGGAACTTTCCTAACTCTGTCTGGGGATGAATACTTCAAGGGAAAGTACAAAACCTGGTTTACGAGCGAGTGAAAAATAAAATTAGGGAACGAACCCTACATTCGAATGATGCAAATGAAAACACTAATACACTTTCGAAACCCTACACTCTCATATGTTCGATCACATTAATCCAATCCATATCCAAATTTGTTTGCCCTTCCTTTTTCCGGATATGTCATCAAAGAAAATCTTGTCTCGATCGTTGAGGAATATTTCGGCAATTTTTCACCCTCAAATTCGATTTTTAATTGAATATTTAAGTGGAAACGATTAAAAAATACAGAACCTAGCGTGTGGCGGCATGGGATGCGTCGGTGGTGGTCAGGCTTGTAGCTCCCCGCTCCAGCGCTCCACTTGGCATTTGTTGTATATTTTATTCAATTTTTTTCCCAAAATCGTTAAAAATGCTTGAAAATTACGGAAAAAAATTGGGAAATTTCCTAACTCTGTTTGGGGATGAATACTTTCGTCAGGAGTTTTGGGTAATACTTGGAAAAATATTTCTCTGTGGCAATTGATATGTAATTCATTATGTTAGTGGAAAGGATTTCCGTAATATGGGAATCAATTTTTTTTTGTTTGGTGCAGAAATTCTAAAAATTGCTGGACAAATCCGAAAATAATGGGGAAATTTCAGAGATGGTTATAATAAAAATGGGAAAAACCCTCCACTTAGTTGTTGGTTAATTTTGATATTTAAATCATTATGTAAGTGAAAAAGGATTCCCGAATGACTTAATTTCACTTATATTTTGTTGCAAATATAGTTTCAAATTGAATGAAGGACAAATCAGGAAATAGGTGGAAAATTTTGGGGGGTATTTATGGGATCATCAGAGTATCTTAGAAGATCAAGGTTGGATCAGACTTCCACTGTCAACGAAGTGACTGAAAGGATAATCCCTTTTCGGGTTGACAACACACAACTCCCTGCCATATTCCTGTCTGTCATCTTGAACGAATGCCAGTTTGGGGATATGAACCATCAATTCCCCATGTGAGAGCACTTAGTGAAACGATATAGGACCCAAAACCATAAACAGACTTCAAATGAAAACAATACAAACCATTATGTTCACACACAGTTTCACCTTTACATAAAGACAGTAAAAACCAAAACACAGTTTCTTAATAAAACACATATCATAGCATGTATAGAGACCTTAAATCCACGAGGTCATCAACTGGAGTTCATGCTGGAAGCAGAACAGCTCCCTCTCCATTCCATTGCAGGGTTCACAGTACTTCCAAGCATCTATGTTGCGACAGTATTCGCCCATGTTGTGCCATAATAAAAAATACTCCCTGATTACCCTCACAATTAATGCAGTCTTGAAAAAAAACGTTCGTCTGCTGTAAATTTGCAAGCGTTGGTGGAGTCACGATGCCACACATTGTATACGCAACAGTCGATACATTATTGAATCCCTACAAGCTGCCTGTTCATTTCTTTCTTGTGTTTGCTGAGATGGCACAAAAACTCCATCGCATCCTCCTTTCCCTTGCTAGGGTTCAACAGCTCTAGCAAGCTAACACGTGGGAGGCTTCCATATGCCCTGCCATAGCCGCCACCGCAGGTCTCTTCAGCGCCTCATCATCTTTCAATAGGAAGAAGTCATGAATAACTTCTCTGTAAATGATTTCTGGATTGTTATGTTCTTTGCACTTTGCAAGAACTCAATAATTTTTCCTTCATCAAACCCGTACTAGTCCTCATGCCACCGGTACTTATCTACTGACACGGTTCTCCAAACCTCAGGATCATTCAGCATTTCTTGAAATAACTTGCATGTTCCGACCATGCTGCACAGATCTTCAGAGGACTGCTTTGCAACCATAAGCAACACCTTAAACCATGCCAATTGTGGAATATCCATCTCGGTTGTTGGAGAAGAAGGACTGAAAAGGGTCTCTGGAGGATTTAATATTCATCATGGTGTTGTTTGTGGACCAAGAAGAAAGTGCTGGATTATATGTACCCAACCGTTGTGACCCACTTTACAATGGACGAAGACAACTATGGGTTTAGATCAGTTATTATTGTCTTCATTTCCCAAGCGGTGTGAGTGAAACGACACTTCACAGTCATCGATGAAGGTGGACGCACGGAATTAGTGTTCGTGCGCGAATGTATTTACAGCATTTATTAAACTACTTATCACTGTCAGCAGTCAAAAAATTATAAAGGTAACTCGTGATAATTATTATGTTTACATTACATCAGCACTTATGAAGCAAATGACTAAGTCACATTTGAACATGACCAAGTAATCAGTTTCATTTTGCCAACTATGAACTAAATAAATCAACGCACCATTAACAGGAAAGTAATGATCACACTATATACGATACTAATAATGCAAAAATGACATCATCACGTCTGAAGGTAACTTGCATTTTAACATTACCAAGTAAGCAGTTGCATCTTGCCAAATATGGAACTAAATATGTACGCATATCACCAGTACAAAAAAAAGAAAACTGTGTTTATGATACTGATAATGCAAATATGACATCACACATTCTGAAGGTAGCTTACATTTCAACCGCGACACGTTAACAGTTAAATCTCTGCAAATATGATACTTACTTTGTCTGAATATCACCTGTAAAGAAAATGAAACTACTATGTCTGATACTAATGATGCAAATATGACATCACCACGGAAATTAGGTATCTAAAGTGGCCGCTCCCTAGTCCAAGTGGACAAATTAATTTTGGTGGGTAAAATTAGTAAGGGGACTGCTGTATAAATAACAAAGTGATATATTTTATCTCACATTGCACCGCCAGTTGATCCAAACAACCCTCAACTCACCATGGGTTCAACTACGAAAATCCCCCCCATACTTATAGCAACTCCACCAAAAAATGCAGAGCCTATCTCACACAAGAATAAGAACGCTGAAGATGTTCCTGTAAGACCTGCGAAATCCATGAACTTTTCATCTGAGGACCAAGATGATGCAGGTCGTATCGGCTAGATGCAGTACGATGCGTTGAAGATTGAAATAAAACTTCAGAAGATACGTCTAAGATGGTATGAAGAAACATTGGGGAAGGAGAAAAGTCAAGCGAAATTACACCTTCGATCTGTCAAAATAATGAAACTGAGGGTTAGGCTTGCAAATGAGGCAGTGCGGATGACGGAAGCAGAAGCACATAAAGGGTTTGATCTGTTCCGAGAGTATGTAAAATGTGTTGTTCCAAGCTAGAACTGGGACGGAATCACCATGGAGTAAACCATCGCTCGACAACGTTCATTTTGGTTATTTTCAGTAAGTTTGTTTGGAAAAAATAAGTGGTTCATTTTGATTGCGTTAGTTCCAAGTTTGTGTGCGCTCCTGAAGGTGTAACCATTTTGCTTTGGACACTTCAGATGGTATTGTATATGTATCCAAGCTGTAAGATGTGAAGAAAGAGCGAGTGAAAAATATGGGAAACTGCTTTTGGTTTATTATGCTTACTTTTGTAAAGTTAAATGGGTATGCTTTAATTGAAGTTTCTTTACATTATTTTCTGTCAACATATTTAATTTTTCTTACCAAATGCCAAAAAATTGGATAGTTTTTAGCATTGATTGGATCTCTTATATGGAGTTGTTGTTCGTAAAATGGAAATATGAGGTTTGTTTTCATGTGAAATATATAATTTGACCAATGAAATAACACGAATAATATTATGTGTGTCATTTGAAAGGAGAAAATACAACATGTTTAATTTCCCAATAATTAGATATGAAGCAAATGTAACCGATAGTTGTGTTATTTTAAATTAGATAATGAACATGAAGGAAATAGACGGAAAAGGTTTGCAAAACATAATGTTACAGTTGAAAGGAAAGCGAGTTCAAACCATATTCCGAAGATGAAGTGTACACTCTATATTGTCACATCTGATGAAATTGAGTACGAAAGTGGGTTTGAAAAGCACTTTCGATGATTTATAGCTTCCCCTAGTTGTGTAATGGCACAACTAGCTGGAATCAATTTTGGGGCAATTTTTCCGATTTTTCTCTCCTTGTTATTATCATGTCTTCAATAATTTTGCAATAAAAAATTATGAAAATAACGAAATACAACACATGACGGGACCTGACACATCAACCTTGGGTAGGTGCACACGTGCATGTCAGTGACCATTGCCTCACCCTTCCTTTGCAAAAATTGGGATAATATGTCGACAAATGCTACCACCTCATTGAAAGAGCGGGAAATCAAAATTCATGTGTATGCTTTCTATGATTAATACGAGGCTTTATTCCGAATTCAACCTAACTAAATCAAATACTCTCATTACTGGAAAAAAAAAAAAAAAACTGATGTGACATATGGGAAAAACAGATAAAACAAATTGCTGAATACTCCAGGACGTCATATATAAATGTTGTCGTATGGCTATGGGATACTCATTGCCGTTGATCCACATCTTATTTTCTTCCTGACTCTTCTTTGGAGTGTGTTTTGTGCATACAACGAATCCCCCAATCTGAAGAAACTGAAGATTTGTCAACATGTCAGCCAGTTCACACGGCAATGCTAATCAGGGGGACTCCAATAGGTCATGGGAATATGCCCCCAATTATCCAAGGTCCCCTCTACCACCGCTGCCACTTCCAACCTCCTTGGCAAGTGAGGGTGACTCTGATCCTGCTGTGGAAATAAATGATATGAAGAACAAACTGGAACACGACTCCTCCTTGGTCCATTATTGGACTCAAAAGTGTGTCGGAGCTAAGCAGAAGTTAGTGTATTTGACGCGCCCAGTGAACAAAGCGCGTTACAGAAAAGAGAAGAACAGAATTCGTGGCCAAAGACAAAAGCACAAAGCAGAGGATTTGCATATGACGGAGGAGGATGCTACGTACGAACCTTTGAGCATCCACAAAGGAGTCGACAAACATGGCCAAGCAATGTATGTGGCTTTCAACGAAGGTTTTGAGCAATTTCGACGGTTCGCTGTAGATGTCCACAAAGATATTGATTGGGATGCCATAACTCCGTCTGCTGCATAGAAAATCATCTCTCGGCAGTGTACACCCAATAGAGCTAGGCCACCAACCAGCAAAAGCCAACGATAATGATAGCTGGTAGCCATATAAATCACTAGGCCATTGTTATTCACTTGTTTGTTTTTTGTTAATGCCCAATCTGGGTTTGTGCTTATAAGTTTATGCCCGATCTGACTTACGTGCAGCTTATTCGAGTTTACATTTGCTGTCATAGCCTTGGGTTATATATTCTTACCAGAGTTCAATCTTATTTCTTCAATCACTAACTACTGGATTAGCAAAGTTCAGTTACTAATACTGCTCAAGCTTTTGGTTTGATTCATTGTCGGGTGGTCGATAAATTTTTTCAAGATTCTCTAACACAAATATTTGGTTCTTTGACACATTACTAACACATAGTGATGGTTTCAAGATTCCCTTACTGACACACAGTGATGGTTTCAAGATTCCCTTACATACATATTTCATTTTCCTTGCAACCGTTGCAAAGGTGTATAAACTCACATTGCATGAATCCCAAACGAATCCTTTCAAACAAGGCTTCATGTTCTAAAACACCAAAGCCCCAGGATGGACATCCACCTTCAATCAAAGATGGATCCGAAAGTTCGAGTTACGCATAATTATTGAAAGCATGGTGCCGTTCACGACCATCCTTGTGGGACATGCAGGGATCTATTCGCGGTAGGTCCAGAAAATGTTCAATACTATCGGTCCCCAACCCATTCTCCCCCAAATCCCCCATCTCTCATTGTTTGCATGTGTAAACCCCCAAATTTAGAGTGGTGCCGAGATTGCTACAACGACAAATGCATTCTAGATTGGGAGGAATGTGGTCACTTTGAGTCAAGTGATGACTCTGATGCTGATAACTAAGTGGCTCTTCAAATAACTTATTGTTCACTTTAATGTAGTTTTTTTAATTTATTTTATTTTTCTATGTCCGAATGTAAGTCATGCAATACGTGTGTGACACTTAATAATTATCGAATACAAATGTTACTTTGTTTTTGGGCGGTTTCACTGTTGCTGTTCACAAACCTTAGTTCAGTATCAACATGAGGCACTTACATAAAATTCACTAAAGGTTCCATACGATTTCCAACACAATGCAAATTGGTATCAACAAATATTCAAACTCCGGAGTACTGTAATTATGAAATCAAAACTCTTGCATAAAATGACTATGTTAGGTTCCCTGTCTTGCGTGCTCTGACTGCGCTGCAAATTCTCATCAACTGTATCACCAACTTCTGCGTCGGAAGATGAAGAGCTGCAACATCGAAAGAAATAAACAAGTGAACAGTCACTTATGGGCTCCCAAGTTTTGGACAACTCCGTCTATCATGATCAGTCTTCCTACATTCACTGCACCGCCGTTTATGTCCTTCCGCTGCCTTCTCTTTTTGTCCTTTCACTCTTCTCGCACGCCCTTTTGTTTTACTCGATGGGGATCCTTAATTCTGACTTGGGAAGAACTAGTTCCGACCTCTCCATTGGGTTCTTCTTCGACACGAGCTCTTGATGACAACAACCTTGTAAGCTTCCCACGAATGTCGTCAAATGAATTTTCCAGCAACTCAAAACCTTCATCACACAACAAAGCAGAATCTATCAACTCACCTGCAACTTTGCAAAGTTTCGATCTCTTAACAAACCAAACCGTCCACGCAATCTTTAACTTCTTTGTCATTCTTATCATATACTACACCGCACTTTGCACTTTGAAGCCATCGTTTCACTATGTAATTGTCTGGCAAGTGCTCCACCTGCTTCATTCTTAAAAATGCTAGGATGTGTCGGCACGGAATACCCCAAAATTCAAATCCTTTGCAGCTGCAATAAGCTTTATCGGCATCTTTATCATGCACAAGCTCCTTCATCCGTGTCACCCCCGGATTTACCCGCTCACTTACTTTGTACCTGCACTGGGTCTCATCTTGCTCTACAAGTTCGAACAAGCAAAGGCTTCGGAAGTCTTCCCTCTCAAACATTTCAAGAATTTCCCGAGTGTAAATGCGTGCCATTTGATGTTGCATTGGTGTTCGAAATGGCAGTGGAGGTTTTTCATTGGTATCACATGATCAGCCATTAACTCCTTGTGCCTCTGTGAACCAACAGCTCTTTCAAAACGTACAATGAATTCCATCAATGTTTTTCCGGTTAATATATTGTTTGAAAAATGCATGACAGCTTTCAGCCCGTTGACTACTTGACATCCCAGCCAAAACACATGTTTTACATATGATGGAACCCAATTCTCCCGCAAAGCATGCATCGAGCTCAGCCACGGATGGTCTTTCAGCCCATTGCTTGTGACGATTTCATCCCATTTCGCATCAAATTCTTCTTTCGTGTCCATACCCCATATGCATTTGCACATTTCCGAAAAACATTCCCCAATGCCGGGTTTCTCCATAAACTTATTCAAGATATGCCATATGCAATATCTATGGAATGTTGTTGGGAGAGTTAAAGCAATTGCCTTTGACATGGCTGCATCTTGATCAGTGATGATCATTTTGGGTGGCTCACCTGGCATGGCTTTCTTGAATTCTTCGAACAACCATACAAATGAATCCGTGGTTTCACTAGTTAGGAATGCACAACCAAACAACACTGTCTGCCTATGGTTATTAACGCCTAACAAAGGCGCAAAGACCATCCCATAGCAGTTCGTGTTGAACGTCGTATCAAATACCACCACATCCCCAAAAAACCCATAAGCTCGTCTTGACCTTGCATCTGCCCAGAAAACATTTCCCATCCTTCCTTCCGAATCTACCTCCATATTGAAATAAAATGATTCATTTTTTCCTTGCTCAGCCAAAAAATGCTCCTTCAGCAGCTGCATCATGCCAATCACCTCCCCACGCACGTCCCTTGCATAATTATAGATATCTCTCCTAACAAACCCAACATTTTCCAATCCCCCTACTTGCACCTCAAGAAGGCTTACCTGTTTATGTACAGGGATATTAACTTTGCTCATATGTGCACTATAGGCCTTTGTAGACTCTGTTAAGTTACGGTGAGATCTCAATAGATGGACTTTATCAACTGTGGTCATGTCATGGTTGTGTACCTCATTGAATCCTACAACAGTGTACTTATTCTTCTCGTTTACCTTCAAAATCGCAAGTTTAGCCTTGCACCCAGTTCGAGTACAACCTCGCTGTCTTCTCTTGCGACTAACAGTGCTTGTCAACGATACCCTTGTTTACAGCATACATATTCTTTCCTTGTTACCTCTCCTGTGAATGTGCAAGTTCTCGTTGTAGAACACCGAATGCCGAATCCGGCTTTCGGCATACATATTATAGAAATTGAACACATCCTCACAGCAATCAAATTCAAGTCCCAATTTTGGTTTCAATTCCGAACTAACTTCCGGTGTCACCTGTCCTTCGCACTCCATTTCACAGTTCTTGCAATTTAACCCTGAATATCACATCACCATCATATATGACATGAAAATCACTATCTGTGAAACATTAAAGACCATACACACACTAACGTAACTCGTGCTGATGCCCAATATTTGGCACAGGCTTTCAAAGAGCTTTAAAATATATTAACTAACATATGACATCCAAATGACTTCGTGAAACATTAAAGACATACATACAACCTAATCTGACTCATGCTGATGCCCAATATTTGGCACATGCTTTCAAACAGCTTTAAAATATATATTAACTAACATATGACATGCAAATGACTCTGCTGAAACATTAAATTGACAACTGATTTCCAACTTCAAAATTTCAACAAATATGACAGCTTAACGTAGCCATTTTAGATATGGAAGTCAACCTCAAAAACTTTTCATCTTCCTCAACCCCTGTTTTGCCCGCGCTCAAGGATTTCAAAACCAACACAGCATAACCACAACGGTATAGTCATCACTTTCCAACTCAACGCTAGTTTCGACGTTGCTCAAGGATTGACGTATGTTCCGACCCCAAAAACCCAACCACAAAGATGAAATTATAAAATCCAAGATTCCTTTGTTTCGCCTGAATGGGAAACCCAGAAAAATGAGGGTACCATTTCATTTATGTTTCTTTCTCAAACTGAAAAACGATTAATAGGGACACTCTTCAGTGTTACAATTCTTCCTCAATCAAAGCTGATTAAAAAAATGGCTTCCTCATTGAACTGAGCGAACAGCTGATTTGGAGGGGACATTTTGGAGGGAGGAGAGAGAAGAAGGCCTCGTTCTAATACAACACTTACACTTACAATTGCTTTTCATACAACCGTTAAATTAGATCCAACGGTTTTCTCATGTTATGTTCTTACATAGGCGTTCTCACTAGATCCTCGCCCTATTACTATTGCTGAAGTTTTTATTTTCATAACATGACCCATGTGATAGGGTAGGGGGGGGCCGACCCAACCCATTTTACATGCTTATAATGGATAGATGGGAAGTATCGGATCAATGAGATTTTTGCGAAAAATCAACCAGTAACTTGAAAAAGAGCATGATAAAACAGGTGGTATAACGTCAACGCACCACACACATATATATATAGAAATTCTCTTATGCGGACATCCGGACGTTATTATCGTGCGGACGCCGTGTATTTTGTACTACCCCTTTCTGTTTTTTCTATTTGTTTACAATAGGATCCGCACGATAATAACGTGCGGACATCCTGATAAGAGAATAACTGTATATATATATATATATATATATATATATATATATATATATATATATATATACACAAATCATATTAGGGAAGGGAAGAATCTAACCTGGACTTTGGGTGCATGGATAAATATTCTTAACGAGCTAAAGTCCTTTAATATTGCCAACATATAGCATTATAAAAAATAAAAAATAAACTCCCCAATCTTTTACAAAACAAGTCACCAATAATTTGGAAATTTAATACTATGCAGCGAAGGTCAATGGCAATCTGTGTTCGAGAGGAGAGAGGTCTTTTTTTTTGGTCAAGGAGAGGAGAGAGGTCATCAACAGAATGGCGTAGGGGGACCATGAATAATTCTTTCTGAAGCTGAGAAGCAAAATGGGTGTGCATCATATGGTCAATTTTTACGACAACGGCAAAGCAAACAGACCCAGGAAACCAGGAACGAACAAAAGAGGGAAAGGATGAGGGTTTGAAGACTAACAGAAATCTGGAATAAAAAATAACAATCATTGCGCAATTTAATACGTAGAAAATAAGAAATCATCTTATGTCTTATCAATCAGTTTTTTTTTTCTTGCACTAAAATAGATTCAATGGCTGAAGTTACATTCGTTTATCCATTCTTCTGAGAAGGAGACAACCGATGTTTTGACCACTCTTCCAGAGCCCTGCGGTGTAGAGCATTCATCCTTATGTAAGGACGCTTTTCTCGAATTAATTTCTCAGCATTTTTCCAATCCTCTGCCACCCCAAGAGCAACTAATAGTGCACACATGACAGCCACACTTCTTCCATGACCTAAAACAGACAACATAAAAGAGAATTGCTAATTACAACTCACTACCATCGGCCATCAAACATCGTTTAATAGAAAGCAAACACATAAGAATTTGTTATGAAACATATAAATGATTCTCCGAAAAAAGAATCTTCAAACTCCACCACTTGTGTGTTTGCATAAATTTTACTAGGGTTCCATTTGGATTGTGTATTTAAATCAAAGGACTTAGATATAACAATTTACTTTAAAATATTTGCATAAAATATTATAAGAACATAAAAAGACAGTTTTGATACTGTTAATTATGGATGGACAAGAAAAATTCAAAATGATTTCTGTTCATCTGAGGGAAATGGATTTAGATTGATTGGAATCCAGAAAAACCAATCCAGTTTGCAGAATTTCTTTTTCTTATTGATTCCTTGGGGAACATGGAAGCGTCCTGACTGCAAAAAACTCTATAACCAGACAGTTAGGAATTACAGTCTAAAGGACTATATGTATGGACGAGCCCTCAAAATCACCCCAAATCTCCAACTTCGGCATCTTTAGCATGTTTGGCAATGGCTGACCCAAATACTAGAAATCTGGGAAGCTCCATCTTGTTCAAGTTTTTCTAGCCAAATCATTCTTAAATCTCAGTCTAATTGCATTGTTTCCAGTATTACTATACTAGAATAACCAGGTTATATAACACATATCTTAATGAAACAAGACCTCACCAAGAAGCTGAAAAAATAAAAAGCTGTTCCTGTGTTTGTTAGTGTGTTTGCAAGCTAAAAATTTGAATAGTACTCTGTCCATATCAGGGTATATTCAAGTCATTATACTCACAATTACATGCTTAAAAGTACAAAAATTACATAATAATGTGTTTGAGATGTACTTGATGCAGGAAGCATCTTACAGCTCTCTCGAAACTAAGTACTTAGTCCATAAGTCAATGGGCTAGGGGTTCTAGTTCTTCTTCTTTTTGTTCTCCTATTCTAAACTAGGGATTTGCTGCTTAATTCCTGTTTAGGTTTTTAATTTCCTTGTTAATTAGGTTTTATGTATTCTAGTATAAATATCCATAGGACTCCTTGTATGCAGTTTTTGTTGATGAAGTATTACTTTCAGACTCAAGTCATAGAGTTTCTAATGGATTTTGCCCTATAACTCATTATCTTCGTTCCCTTCTTTCTATTTCATGCTTTATATTCCTCTATTCCCTGTATTTTGGGTATGTTTGGGTGCCTGACCAGGCAGCTTATAGCAGCTGCCCTGCATCATGTACTGCAGAACCAAAGCTGTGGCAACAATTTTTTCCGAAAGAAAAGACTGGGCAAGGTCGTATCTCTCTTCAATAGAGACAGTCACAGTAGTTTCAAGGGAATTAGAATTAAAACGTATACGGAAATGATATGCCAGTTAAGTTTTCTTTTTTACATTTTTAAAAAAAAGATAATACATAAGTCATAGTGCCGAGCATTTCAAAGATGTATGGAGAACCCAAAGCAGTGTGAATAATTCACCCTTTTTTGAACAGGGGTTGGATTATAACACTTCCATTGTATAAATATTTTCGTTTTATGTTGCATGAACATTTCAAAGGAATTTAAATTTCACAGGCTGGCACAAAGGTGGGAACTTATGCTATTAGAATGCCATGGGTTGGGGAGGGAAGTGAGGAAGTGGTAAACATGGAGGATAGAGTTTTTTTATTTTTTTTTTTTTCTTTGGGGAAAGGAAACATAATTTTATTAAAGAAGGACAGATTAATTACAAAGAGGTAAAAGAGGAGTTGCTTAGGTTGGAACTTAGTGGCTTGAGTTTGGATAGGTTAGAATGAGGTACCAGAGGGAGCAAGGTACAAGGAGCTAGAAGAGGGCTTCTAGCTCAACGACAGTAATCAGGGTGCTAATTAGAAACTTTATCGTGGTATGAGAGCAGGAGATCCTGAGTTTGAATCCCTGCAATTGCATCGCTCCTATATAAGTTTGAGTCTGCATAGTGATCTCAGATGGTGGAGACAGACCCATATGTGAGGGCCATTAGAGAATATAAAAAGCTTAAGCTTTTTGGTAAAGTGGTAAACCAGCAAACTTTGTCAATGCTGTTACAAATTTTTGTATTAGGTGCAAGTTTTCCAACCTCAGTAACCTTCCATGGAAATTAAGGGATATCAGATAAGCTGTCGAGGAGAGGAAGTCTGGGGGTTCAGGATAAAATGCCTAATAAAGTTCAGATGATTAAACAAAGGGGTAAGTTCTCTATGAATGTCCTTCCAATTCTATGGAGGAAGAGATTGCTAGGAAAGGGCACGAACCATCAAACATAGTTTTGGGTGAGGGGCTGTGTCCTTTGGCAGTGGAAGAAGATACCAACAGAAAACAATTTCCAAATTGGAAGGTTAAGATGCAAGGGCCATTCTTTTCTCATGATAATCAACCCTGATATGGACCTAAATGATGAGGGCTAGGATTATGGGGTCCCCACTTGGAAATATGCCATGATTGAAGCATAAGATTCCTTGTCTTTACCCTGTTGGCTTTCCTTTGTTTTTGTCTTCTTCTTTAGGAACATAGTTTGCAGGAATGTGCAGGGTGCTGTGCTGGCAGTAAATGCTCCTGGCTTCTGGTAGAGAGGTGATCAAGTACTATGAAATGGAGGGTGTTTGCTATTTTTGAACCTTGGATAAGTAAGGATAAAACTGGTACAATGATCAACAAGTTGGAGTTTCCCAAAGCTCAAGCAAAGGATGCCAGTGGTTTTGCAAGAGGTATTTGGATATTATGGGAAGTCACAAGAGTATCTACTAAGATCATGACTACTAATGAACAAGTCATCACAGCAAGCACTGCTTACGCAGTGGTAGAACTGGCTTTTGCGTTGCAAATGATAGCCCTGCCCTACTTAAATAACTGGGTTGTGGAAGTTCCTTGTTGAGGCTTCTGAGAGCCATTCATTGTTTTAGGTGCTGGCTGGATACTTTTAATGGAATTCATTTTAGCAGTGAGAACAATGGGCTGTGTCCGCAAGCACAATGAAGGTTTTAGGCAATGGATTGATAGGGAGCCTATCATTAATTTGGATTCACAGGACCCAAGTTCACAAGGTCCAACGGCAGAGAAACTGGAAGAGTTGTTTTGGAGATGATTTTACAGGGTGGAAGAGTTGTCAATGGGGTTTATATCAGACATTGTCAGAAACCTGTTCAGAACTATGTCAAATTATTGTCCTCCTATGTCTCTCTTGGAGTCAGATAAGATTCCTAATTATTTAGGTTTTAGCTACTTGAATGAAACATGAGAACCTTGGTATATTGGTGGATGACTGCTGTCCTTAGTGTCGGGATGTTGGGCTCAATGAAGCTTAAGAGTCCATTGAGAAGAGGTGCTGAGTAATTTGTCTCACAAAAAGAGAAGGTTGTGAATGAATTCAAAAGGCTTTTGTACATAAACTATTCCCTGTTTCTTATCTTGCAGGAGCAGTGGTTGTTCAGAAGGCAAGAATTCTTGGCTGAATGAAGGTGACTGAAACGATAAGACAGTGTCCTCAGGGCTTAATTCTAAGGCCAACTTATATGCGCATTGCAACACAAATACCCCTTCTGAACTATATAGATATCTAAAACCAAAATACCAGACACTTCTTATATAATATATCTAAAGCAAGAAGAGCTCAGAATGAATTAGAATTATCAAATATGCATTGCAACAACAAGTGGCTCTCATCATCAGCATGATATATTAACAAAAATGAACTCATTTTGCAGCATACCGTATGCACAGTGGACCAAAACAGGCCTTTCTGGTCCCTCTTTCGACAAGCCCATTTGACAGCGGATTCAATGGCAGCCGGCTGAGGAGCCCTTGTGTCCCATGTTGGGACACACAAATAAGAATGCCCTGAAAACTCCGGCCTTCTTGGCAACTCACAAGTGCAATCAACAATGGCAGGGTCATCTGGTGGCAGTTTATCAGGGGAAGAAGGCCATCCGCCGACATACAAACCCTCGCAGATTTCACTATAAGGAGCCTCTCCACTGAGCAATCTTCGCAATGCCGAGAAGAATCGGACAAAATACAAGTATGGGCTGAACATAATGATTGACCAAATTGGGAAACTCCCATCTGGTTTCTTGCCCAACAGCATGGGAAGGTCTACGGATGGGTGAGAAGCTAAGGAAACCAACATGGATACCAAAGAGGCATACAAAAATGGAATTGATAGCAGAGTGAAACCTAACCTTCTCAGGTTTGCGAAGAAGAAGAAGAGCACTGCTGCTTTCAACCCTATCAGAACTGATAGGCCGACACCCATCTTTGCTCTATCCAAACTCACCCCAACACTGTTTTTCGGTTTTTTTTTCTAAGAAATTGTGTCAAAGCCCAGAAAACGAAATTAAGAAATTAAGAAACACACACCAACATCCTCGGAGAGAATGAATAACCCTGTTTGGGAAAGGACCAAAAAAACATCTTCATTTTTGGGAAATTGGCGGCTTTGCCCCCGGCGCACCTAATTTTTTCAATAATATCCCCATTTTGAAACCTAATCACAAATGCCCCTCATACAACTCCCAATTGAGAGTGTATCGCCCCTCTATCACTTGTTTTTTCTTCCAAGTCTTTGCTCTCTCACTAATCATCTTCTGTCTCTAGTCTTTCTTCGACTCACGCCCCTCCGTCGTTGACCTCCGCAGAGAGGCCAACGTCGCCATCCGACTCGCAAGCTCCACAGACAAGCCACAGTCGTGACCAGCGACCTCCATCGTCGATCTCCACGATGGTGCGAATCCTCCAACTCAAAGCCTCTCTGTATAATCTGGTTTTCTCTCGACTTTCAGAGCCAGTAAACCCACCCCACCCCCTCCCCCCAAAATCGCAATCCACACTCATTCTCTGGGCTTCGTCTTCAAATCCCAAATCTATATAAATTCTGAGTCTCTCACCTCTTTCTTTGCTAGTTTCTGCAATTATAGAAAATAATGTTTGTAAAGTAATATTCTTGGAGAAATTATTGATTAATTTTGAGTCTCAAGGATTATGAGAAACTAATGGTCTTCTTAGGGATTTGGTTAGCAGCAGACAATGTTATTGGCAAAGATTAGGAAAATTAATTGTTCTCTACTATTTTTGCTGTTTTTTGAAATTTTATGGTGTCTAACAGAGTTTGTTTTATATTTTGCCTCAGGTTTCAGTTTGAAATACTTGCTTAAGAGGCTACATTCTGTCAAGAGGTATGAATAGCTAAAACTGTTGCTTTTTGGTTAAGAGGTATATTTGCTTCAAAATCTTGTTACCATTATCCACTTGAAATTGTTTGCTACTATCTATATGTATAATGTTTTGATCTGAAAATGCGACGAAATTATTGAAGTGCTTGAAGGTAGGCATTGCCCTAATTTTTTTTTAACCGTTATCCACATGTAAATGTGCTGGATGATGAGTAAGAGAGATGTTAGTGAATAACAATAAGAGGTTGATGGATGCTGCAGCTTGTTTTCATTTTACTTTGTTGCTGTCCATTTGGGTATGGGGAAGGATAATCAATCTGCAAATATCGATTGAAACTTGAACCCTTAACATATATTTTTTTTTGGGAGCAATTAGATATATCCATGTTTCTGATGCCCCTTCGGTCTGCAATATAAATGTTTTTTTTCTTTTTATTTTAGAGCAATCAGATATAGTCTTGTTGATGCCCCTTTGGTTGGAACATAATCTCTCAGTTGTGCAGGACAATAGTGAATTGTATAGTTAGATTTAAAAAAAAACCAAAACTAATATGTTTTAGTATTATTACGGTTAATTCTTTTGTTTGTTCAAAATTAATAATCCTGTCCTCCCTGCTATAAACATGCCAATTTGCCAATTTGCCAATGTCATCCCCCTCACATACTTCACATGGCAAGGTTCTTTTGAAGTTTTTCTTTTGCTTATTGAATTTTATTACTCAGTTAGGTTTTTATTCTGACCAAAAGAAATTGAAGAAACACCTTTTTAATTGTGAATGAGAAATGTTAAAGATCGGTGGATATGATGGATTTTGGTTTTGCAGGTTTTCAGCTCAAGGTTGATGATGGGGTAGCCTACGGGTTGATTTTTTTTTTTTGGCCACTTTTTTATGTATGTCTTAAGATGTAATGAGATAACATTGTTAGTTCATCAATTCATGAAAGTCAAGTTAGAAGGAAATTTGTCAATATCTAGTTTCCATGGTTTTATCGTTTCCCCTTGCAAAGAAGAAAAAAAATACAAATGTAACCAATTAGTGATTTAATTGGCAAATGCCATGACAGATTGTATTGAATATGTATTGAACATGTATAGCCCTTTATTGCTTGAATATGTTGTTTTTATATATTCGCAAGCATATGCAATGGAAAAAATCTTTTATTTATATTATACATTGAAGAGAGCAACTGTATTGCTCGCGTATAACCTTTTTTTTTCAAGTCTGTGTTGGAATGAAATTAATGGGGGAGTAAGGAGTTCTTGGATTGCCATTGTATATCCCTTTATTGCTTGTGTATTGCTATTATATTGCCCCCATATATCCACTTTTTTTCAATTCTGTGTTGGAATAAAATTATAGTGGGATTATGAGGTTTTCGTATTGCCATTGTATAGCCCTTTATTGCTTGTGTATTGCTATTATATTGCACCCGCATATCCTTTTTTTTCAAGTCTGTGTTGAATAAATTTATAGGGAGTATGGAGTTTGTGTATTGCCATTGTATAGCCTTGTATTGCTACTGTATTGCTCCCGTATATCCTTTTTTCAAGTCTATGTTGGAATAAACTTATAAGGGGGAGGGAATATGGAGTTTGAGTATTGCCATTGTATAGCCCTTTATTGCTATATGTGAGCAATACAATAGCAATACCTAAGCAATTAAGGGCTATACAATGGCAATACAAAAACTCCATAATCCCACTATAATTTTATTCCAACACAGACTTTAAAAAATTGGATATACGGGGGCAATATAATAGCAATGCACAAGCAATAAAGGGATATACAATGACAATACAAAAACTCCATACTCCTCCATTAATTTCATTCCAATACGAGACTTGAAAAAAAAAAAAGGTTATATGCGAGCAATACACTCTTCAATTATAATATAAATAAAAGTATTTTTCCATTGTATACACTTGCGAATATATAAAAACAACATATTCAAGACTGAAATTTCTCAAGTAAATTGAACTCAATTTCATTCCATGAGGACTAAATAATTACATGGTCAGTCTGATACACAAATAGTTGCTCAATTACATGTGTTTTTTTCCTTATAACTACAGTACACTTCCTGCAACTGAATGGAATGTTGTCCCACGCCAAATTGATGAAGGTTCTCAATGCCAACAATCTTACTGTGGGATATGGGCCGTGACATGATCTCACTCTACCAATTGTTGCTTCACCTTCTCCAATTCATCCATCATCTTCCTATACAACAGAAACAAAATAAAGCAATGTCAATATGCACATATATAAATATGAATATACATAATAATAAAAAAGACAAATTGGTATTAATGAGGTACATCTTTGATCTGCTCTATTGGAACCATCACTTTCCTTTTCTGCAGATGTGCAAAGGCACAAACAAGCCCAATTTAAAATCTCCTACTTACGTATCAAGAAAAGACAAATTTAAACTCAAAGCAGACTAAGTTCTTATAAAAATAGAGTTCATTGTTTTTCGTCTCAATTTCATTTGCAACTTATAACTCACATGGTATCCAAAATTTCAAGCAGTGCATGACAACTCAATCAAGTTAAATCCAGAACAATGAGAAAACAACAATATTGATCAATGAAAGAATTATGAAAGAGGCTGATCATTGATCAACAATATTAACTCCAGAACATAGACACCACAGAGGTATGCATACAATTTACTTTCATTCAATTTCTACACAAAAATAATCTTTTAGATTGATATAGCCATTCATTGCAAACTGAAATTTCACAGCCATGAGAATAATGCCAAGAGGAAGAGTATCATATCACCTCCGAATTGGAAAACATCTAATGGACGAGGAAAAGCAAACCTACTAACCACAAGACGAAAGACCTCACTGCTCAAGCTTGATCAGCGCACATCTATGTGGACGCTAACCCCGTATGATCATATTGCTTATTTTTTCTATTCTTGGCATTGGCTTTGCACCATTTATGTTTTAATAGTATACATGAATTGTTTCAAGTTAAAAACTTCAAACCGTAGGTCCTAATTATAGGCAGTAAATTATGACTTAATAAAAAATAGCCATTGGAGTTGGATATAGGGAGCTGAAAGCATCACATGGCTCAAAGAAACCAAATCAGGGGACTACGTACAACAGAGGCACTAGTGCTAGCTAGTACTGCAGGCCAGGGTAGGGCAGGGCATGGCAGGGGACATTTGGATGCAAATGCTAGAGATATAGACCCTTTCTTTTAGGTAAATGAGAGAGAGGAAGCAGCAGCAGCAGCAGCAGACCCTCTCTATGTTTCTTTTGTTTGCTCACATACTTTTTTGCCATAACATGAACTTTATTTCTCAATTTCACAATGACACAAAACAATGTAGTATTAACTTGTTCACAGCACAAGTTAAATGGCGACGTCCAAACGAAAGGAACTCAAGATATGACACAAAAACGGAAAAATAAGAAAATAAATCTAATAGAATTCCAAATATCAAATGACACAACCAAGTATCCATTCACTATAAACTGACATTATATGGCACTTGTGTAAGTCCTCATGTAAAAACAGGGACATTTCTCAAGCATAGTTAAAAGGAAATCAAACTAATGTCAACAGTGATCTAACAAAACCATTATGCACTGTAAAGACATCTTCGTAAACAAATTATAATAAAACTCACATGTTCTTCCTTCCAATTAGATGGGTCATTGGGTCCTCCTAGAAGTTCACCTTTAAGTATATACTATGAGAATTGTCCCAATTGGTTTGTATCTCAAAGAATACCATAGTGCGCTCATTAAGGTGATTCATCGAACACCTGCAGGCCATCTTTTTCATGCACTCATCAACTCAGCCTAACCAAACAAATAGAACCATATATACGGAACAAGCAAATAAGCATGATAAATAAAACGATGTACCAGAATTTGGATTTTGAGCAATTTTCTAGACCACTATATGAAATTGAAACAAGCAAAAGAAAACCCAAATAACAGATGGGTATGAAAGTAAAGGCGAAAAGCTAAGCTGGGTGCTTAGGACTAGGTATATGGATTTCAGGAATGCTGAAGAAAATTGAGAATTTGTTGACCCCGGAGGGGAAGAATGGCGGTTGAAATAGGTGATAGAGAGTGAGAGATGGAGGTGGAGAACAGCGGCCGAAAGAGAGAGAGAGTGAGATCGCCGTCGCCGATGTGGGTTCTGAGGAGGGTGACAGTTGCTGTCACTGATGTGGTGAGAGGAGAGAGAAACAGAAGAGAGGACAGGTGAGTGAGTGAGTAATCAGAACCACAAAAAAAGGTTGCCACTAGGGCGATACACAGGCTTATGGAGGTTTTATAGGGGATATTGTGATTAGGTTTCAAAAAGGGATATTGTGAAAAAAACATGCGCGCCGGGGGCAAAGCCGCGTATTTCCCTTCTTTTTTTCTATAGGGCACTTCCAGCAGTGAAAACCCTTGCTATTGCAAAGGGGCTAGGCTGATACTATTCACATGAATACTATCTGCCCTTACAAAAAGTAAGTTGCACTTCTAGCAGTTTGCCATGGCAAAAAGCAAGTACTATTCAATTTTTTGTTTTTTTCACAAATTTGTTTACCTAAACAATTAATTTGGACAATATTTTCGGATGAGATTTTTTGATAAAATATTCGGATAAGATTTTTATTTCAAATTTTAGATAAATTTTTGTTTCAAATTTCAGATAAATTTCAAAACATCTTCCATGATGCTCTATGCCCCTCCGATTTCTTGAGAAAAAGTCATAATATGATAGAGAAAATTAAACTTGAAAGTGAAAAAAAATATTGAGTAGAAAGTGAATAATAATTGGAGGAGGAGAAGATGTATGAGGATTTTTTGTTAAAGTAAAGAGTAGGGATTTGTATTTATAGAAAAAAAAAAAAAAAAATCAGATATTTTTGGGTTTTTTTTTAAAAAAAAATTTGAATTTTTTTTCATATTTTTTTTGTAAAAAAATGTCTTACCGTTTGATTGAAAGACAAAAAAGAAATCTAACAGCCCAGAAGCCGCCACATGGCACCAGCTCTCGGGCCAGCACACAAGCTCCCCCTACCTTCAGGCTTGCCCAGGCCTGTGGCCCCCACATCCTGCCCGGGCCAGCAATTGCTGCTGGAATCGCATTTTGGGCTCAGCCCCCTGGAAGTGCCCTTAGGACAAACTACATAAAACCCCCTAAACTATACGGCCATTTTCAGTTCATACCTAATTTTAGAGATATTTATGAGTACGTACTCAAACTCCCAGAAATCCTACAAATTGCCCTCGTCCGTTACCTAAACTGTCCGTGAGTTTGTTAACATGCTGACGTGTAAGATTGGGACCCATTTTTTGATGACGTGGACCAAAAATTATACAAAATTATTTTACTGTTTTTTTTTTTTAAATTACTTTTTTTTATAAAAAATCTCTCTCTCTCTCTCTCTCTCTCTCTCTCTCTCTCTCTCTCTCTCTCCAGAACCATCCCAGCCATAACCCCACCCCCATCTTCAACCCATCATCGTCACAACTCACGAACCCAGCCCCATCGCAACCCCCAGCCACCCCACAATCCATGAACCCAGCCTTGCTACAACTCACGAACCCAGCCCGTACGCCCAGCCACAACGTAATCCCACTAAACCCTAAACCCTAAACCCACGAACCCAGCCTTGCTCGCCCTGACCTACAAGCCCAAACAATTCAAACTTTCTCCATATGAAAAACCTGCAACACATTTTCTCCAAAAGCGAGACCCCAAAGTCTGTGATTCTATCACACTCTGCAAGACCCATTTGCCAAAACCCCAATCCACGATCTGTAATCATGAACAACCTGCAAACTCAAAACGCTAATCGAATTTGCATACCCAATTGCTTCTAGGGCTTGGTTCGAGACCAAGCTACAAAATCCCAAATCCAAATATGTCAAATTATGTGATAAATTCAATAGCGAAACAACTCCAAATTCCCAATATTCTTTCTCCTTTGAGCAAAACCTTGGACAATTTGGGACACCCCTTGCCAAAGCGCAAAGACCTTCGTCCCCAGCATTATCAAAGATCAATACTTCATCAAATTGGTATGAAATTTCATGTGGGGCTTTCATACTGAGGTTGATTACCTCGATTTTGGGGCATGTTTGGGCCAAGAATGCGAGGTCGGTGTCGGTGATGAACTTTGATGTTTCGAATGTGACTAAATTTGGGAATCTGGGTAAAACTTGAAGAGAGAGAGAGAGAAGAGAGAGAGAAAAACAAGAGTGAGAGAAGGGGGTCGGGGGTGCGCTGGTGGGTTGTGAGGAAGATGATGGCTACGACGGGGATGGGGGGTGGGGTAGAGACGAAGAGGGGCTAGGAAAGGGTGGGCAAGGCAAGGTCGTAGTGAGGTTGGCTAGGTTGGAGAGAGAGAGAGAGAGAGAGAGAGAGATTTTAAAATTAATTTTAAAATTAATTTTTATTAATTTTTGGTCCACGTGGAAGTCCACATTATCAAAAAATAGGTCCTATTTTTGGCACATCAGCATTTAACAGACTCACTAATGGTTTGGCTAACAGAGAGGGCAATTTGTAGGGCTTTCGGGAGTTTGAGTGTGCACTCATAAATGTCTCTAAATCTGGGTATGAACTTGAAAATGACCCTATAGTTTAGGGGGTTTTATGTAGTTTGTCCTTTTATTTTTTAATCAATAAAACATCTTTTTATAGGGTTTGTTACACTATAATATTTAGACCAAATGTAAAATTAACCATATTTAACTACAAAAAAATACCATTGATACACCCTAATACACTCTATTATATAACACCAAACTCATTCAAGAGCTGAATGCCAACACACTATTAGACCAAATCCACCTTACTTCTGAATACAACGGAACTACTATAAGGGCTACAGTGAACTATAGCCTAGTGAGATTTTTGGGAAAAAAAAAACTTAACCTATATATTTGTCTTCTTTCAAATATAGTCTAGTATGTATTAACCTACTAAGTTTCAAAAAATTCAGTTCTTTATGAATTTAGTTGCATGGCAACAATAAAAATACACATTAAAATAGGTACACTTTGAATTTTGTTGTTGAACATATTTTATTTTGATAATATATGGTTTTTGGTTGCATTTAATATGTATTTGTTTTAACTTAAAGCTTATTGGAAATTGCATGGGGTTTGTAGCTCAAATAGATAAGACCATTTAAGGTTCAATTTTCCTTTCCCCATATCGCTTGCATCCAAATAATTTTTTTTCAATTATTGGAAATTAATAAATTGAGCTATGAACTAGCGTAATTTACATGATTTAATGTATATTTTTATTTCTACAAGATTAGAAATTGTAAGTACAAAAACATTGATCATTAGATTTTAGGTAATAAACTAGCCTACCGGTTGAAAAATTCCTGAATCTGCCCTTGCTGCCTTATACTCCATCAGACCACCAAACCCACCTTGTTGCCAAACTTGCTACTTAACCCACCAAAAGCTACCGACCAAACTTCAAGGTATGTAACTAATTTTTGGTGAAGGCTAGTGCCTCCTGCAGATTAGACAACTTATCATGTGTAGTAGAGTGTTGAGAGGGAACTATCTTTTATACGCAAGGTCAAAGAATCGGGGGTTGTCTATCTTCTCTGGTGACGGGGATATTAGGGCCAGAAAGATCTTGGTTTATTAAGAAGTTAATCATCAATTACTTCTATGGCTGTGAGTAGTCCCAACACCTGGCCATTTACCAAATCTTAGACATGTTGACTTTTACTTTATGGATAAGCTTAAACATCTAGGAGATGAGTTTTATGGTTATAACCAAACCAGGGCAGCTTTGTTCCCAGCATTGAAAACCTTAGGATTTGTTTCTTGCCATGCTTTAATTGAATGGAAGGAAGCAACTGCGATGTCAACAATAGCGGTGTTTCCCTTCCTTGAGGAGTGAGTCTTAGTTCTTTGATGCAATTGAAAAAATGCTCCCAGTCATTTTCCATCTCTCCGTAAGTTGAACATACATGTTCTTGACAATGTCATGCCAATAGAAAACATATGTAGCCAACTAACCACTCTCACTTCCCTCTGCAAGGGATTAAGGAGCTTACTTCTCTGCCAGTAGGGATGGTGGAAAAGAAGAATCTTCGGTCGCTATTGGCCATTTTGAAACCTAACGCACTTACCTGATGGACTACTACACAAACTTCCTCTTCTTGACGAGTTGTTTATATCAAGTTGCCCTAATCTAGAGCTCATTCCAATTACAGAAGGCGTACCATGTCTCCAGAAACTCAACATTAAGGATTATAAGAAACTACCAAGCTTGCCGAGTGGGTTAAAATATTGCAATCTCACATCAATTCCAATTCCACAAGTCCTCCCACCATCCCTCCGTTTGTTGGAAGTTGAATTTTGTGGTGCATTAACAAGCTTAGCGGGTGTCTTGAATGTCTTACCACCCTTCAAAAGTTCAGTATAGCTTATTGCCTTAAGCTAACAGCCATTTCAATTCACAGTCTTACCTCCCTCTGCAAATTGTTTATTTATGATTACGGACCGGAATCCCTCAATACTTCTCTGGAGGGAGTGTCTTTACTTGATTGCACATCCCCTCCATGATTTGAAATACATTCAAAATTGCAAGGGGTTCACAAGTATATTAGTGGGCTAAAATCTTGTACTTATCTTCGTTCGCTGTGTGTTAATACTTGTCCAGACGTGATGCATTTACCGATTGATGGGCTACAAACCCTCATCTCTCTTGAGGGGCTGAGAATATGTTATTACCCTAATCTAAAAGCTGTTTCCAGTTTGGACAACCTGACATCCCTCCGTGAGTTGCATATTTATAGCTGCGGAGGATTGACAAGTATACCAAATGGGCGAGCCTCCTACACATCTCTTACCAATTTGTCAATCGACTCATGCCCCAACTTAGTATCTATTGCAGAGGATGTATCCAGGCTGCAATCCCTTACTCGTTTATCAATATTTGATTGTGGGAAGTTACAATGTTTGCTGACTGGCCTGCAGTTTCTGACCCGTTTAGAACATCTCTGACAATCGGTGAGTTCTCGAGGAGCTTGATTGTTTCCCTGATTTTGAGGCTCCACCAAGAGTTCAAAATATAAGGTTGTGGGGATGGCCAAAGCTCAAGTCTCTGCTCAACAAATTCAACACTTCACTTCTCTCACATCTTTGTCTATAATATCTTTTAACCAAGTGGAGACTTTGCCAAAGTGGTTGGGTAACCTTACATCTCTTACCTTCCTGGGTATTTAGAGGTGTAAGAATCTGATGTATCTACCTCAGTCAAATCTATGCAACACCTCGACAAATTACAAGAGCTAGTGGTTGATGGATGTACCGATTAGAGGAAAGATGTGCAAAAAGGTTGGCCTAGAATGGCCCAAGATTTCTCATGTTCCAAACGTCACAGGTAATTTCTTCTCAAATATTTTTTCACGTTTCTCTCACTTTTCTTTTTCTTTTCTTCAGTACTAACCAAAACTTGTTTTTGAATCAGTTTACTGATGGATTGATGGATTAGTAATCTCGGGGGAAGGGGAAGTACATGTCCAAAGAGTTGCTTCAGGTTTCACATTGAAGTGCAATGTAAGCTTTTCAAGTTTTCTCTTTTTATTTCTCTTCTTACGTACGTTTCTATTCGATCATATTTAACCAGTTTCCTTGATGCGATTTATTATTACTCATAAAGTGTAGACTCTCAAGAGGCTCTTACTACGCCTTTCAGGTACATACTTCTTTTCCCTTTGCACTGCATATGAGATCACTTATGTTTAGCTTATATGTAAAATTTGCGTAGGTTTGACTTGTAGTATATTCACATGTTTAGCTTCAATTCTTATCATTTTGTTCATGATTTGTCTCTTCTCTCCTGTCGCATTTTTCATTTAATTAATTAAGTTATTGGCTGTTAACATCTTTCTCAACTCAGCAGTTACTTTGGTTTGCAATATCAAAGACTTCCTAGCCTCATGGAAGAACAAAATTAATTGCTTTATTAAACTCAATATTTTGCAATCACAATGTTTTTGCAGTAACAATTTCGACTTTAGAGGACAAATTAAGTGTGCTAACTAGTTCAGAACATAAATTACTGTACATACAGAACATAGGACGATAATTCAGCTCTTGCATGATTTCATGCCAACTTTTCATATCCTCAAATAGAGCTTTTGAGTCCTTAGAGCATCCACACTGGGGGGTGTATAATGGGGTGTATGTTAAAATATACACCCGTTGTGATGAATCACCCGCAATGGGGAGGGGGGGGGGGGGGGGGTGGGGTTGTAAATGAATGTATAATTACATCATCACCATGAGATGTAAATTTAGATGCAATTGTACATCTTTTTTTACATCTCCTCGGGTGGGAACCAGCTTAGAAAAAGAGAGGAAAATGGAGAAAAGTCAGCATAAAAAGGTGGGACCCACAGCTACAGTAATTGTTGGAAAAAAAATTCATATGCGGTGCAATTTTTTGTTGTTATCTTCCCCCCTCCCCACCCCCAGCGGTTATATTGCAACAGCCAACGACTTGAATTTTCAAAAAGAGTAAACAGCCAACATTTAAATCAAGTCCAGCAACTTTAATTTTTGAAAAAACATGCTAACAACAAACGGCTTGAATTTTTGGATAAAAATCATATCTTCTCCGAATTAAATATTTCTAGGTCTATTTGTTTGAAAAAATAAAATTAACCTAATACAAAAAAAAATTATAAATTTAATACAAAATAAAAATTTAACACAAAAACCAATTATGACAAACAAATCAATTATACATCTTTAGATTTACATCGTTTGCCATTGAGCAAAAAACGTATTTCCACCCCCCGGAGGTGTAAAGGGGATGTAAAAATGGCTTACATCCCAAATTTACACCTCCCCCACTGTGGATGCTCTTAATTTCACATTATTAGTTTGGGTTTTGTGGCAGTCTAAACATATATAATTCTCACATTAATCATGATTTTGGATTAGACAATTTAGCTCACTTTTGACTTTCTGCCAAGCTCTTTTTTCCCTTTGATACTATATTTTACTGTTTCGGCTGTCTTCCTTTCCAAGCGAAGAGGAATATAAGTCGACTCCTTTTCCTTAGAATTGTATGACATGATATGTATGTGTTCTAATTCCATGAATGATCCACTAAAATCAACGATAGACACATTTTCTTCTTTTAAGTTAATTTTCAATCATTATTATATAAAAGTCAACTAAATTAGAAGTTGTTTAGCCGTTTGATTCTTGTCATTTTTGTTTCAATTTTATCAAACAAGTTTTGTTTCACTACTACAATAAAGGCAAAAGAAGACGGGAATTTACCATCGTGTATCCGGTTTTCAAAACTGTCATGAAATCGACCGACATCTTTTCCAAAAGAAACCCACGACGGTAAATCCCCGTCATTGTTTTATAACAAACAACGTCACTAACAAATAACAACCGATGTCTGTGCATTTAAAATGAGCCAAAAAAATTGTCAAGGATAAGAATAGACGACCAATTTTAACAAACAAACGTCGTTTACAAGGCAACCCATGACATATTTTAACAGAACATGGCCGCAAGAGACGCATACCATGACGAAAACTAAAACTCACAGCCATTACATATACCTTTCATGACACATGATCAAACAAGAAACGTGAAATACAATTATGATGTCTTTAAATAAATAAAAGATGACGTTATTAATTTATACTACCCACCACTATTTATATAACCGTCGTGAAATAAATTTTCCACTTCGTTTTTTCCATTAATATTGACGTGGAAATAGCGGTTAGGGTCATTACTTACGACACATGTATTTCTATAGACGACGTTGTATTTAATGAACAACGTCGTCCACAAATAAAAGACAACCATGTTTCAGAATTTATACGTCATCTTTTAAAACATGATCGTCGTCTAATATATTTTAGACGGCACAAATTGTCAGTCGATCGCCTTATAAATTTATATTAACGACATAATCTGAAAATAAACGACGTGGAAAATATGTTAGGGTCATTACTTACGACATATTTATTTCTACAGACGACGTTGTGTTTGATGGAAAATGTTGTCATCATGTAAAAGACAGCCGTGTTTCGACATTATACGTTGTCTTTACCAAAATGATAGTCGTCTAATCTATCTGAGACGACAAAGTTTGTCAGCTAATCGCCGTGGAAAATACTTTTAACGACATAAGAATAAAAAAAAGATGCGGATATTCCCATATAACGTTGTTTTTGTAAAAGAACGACATCCAAATATCCTTTTACGTCGACAAATTTACCTCTAGATTTCAAATAACGTCATGAATTGTTCTTTTTCCACTTCGTTTATGAGATAACAAGCGATGTGGTAAAATTTAAGACGATGATTTTTGAGTTGTTACGGACGAGTTCATGATCTAAGACGTCATCTTTTGTAACGTTCAGGTTAGATATCTCATCTTTTAGACGTCGGTATTGTGGGATTGGAGTCGTGTTATTTGTAATTACATGTCAACTCTTTAGGCTTCTCCGATGTGATATCGTTAATAACTATTTCACAATACTGTGTGGTTCTTCATTTTTACATTGCTTTTAGACGTCGGTAAATACATTGCCGTCATTGAATGCTCCCAAACGTCATTTTTTAATGATAATTTTATTAAAACAGACGTCTGTTTTTCACATTTTTATCAGGACCGTCGTTTTATATTCTTGAATCAGTATTTTTTGTACTGATTGTTTTGTGGCCAAAACCTGCATAATGAAATTGAAGAAAACACATTACAATTACAAAATTAATGTCATACACTAGTGCTGTTTAGGGCATAAGTAATTTCATAAATTACAAGAGCATCATTCAATTCATATATCTTCACACCCATCTCGAATATTTTGACTCCCAAACTCACCAACCAGTTCATCAAATGTGTCAACATTTGACATCCTTCTAGTAAATGGCTCACACTCAATTCTCACATCACCTAAGACATCATCACCAATAACATCATTATATTCTTTTTTTTTTTTTTGGTTTCCCAGGGTATCCCCCGCGCGATTGCGGAGACTAAAACCCTCGAGGTACGGTCAGGCACAAAGTGGGGACCTCTCCCAACAGAGTCTGCTCTATTCGCAAGCGCCTGGGATCGAACCCAGGAGCTCTTGTTTAAAGGATCCAAGCCCCTTCCACTTGGACCAACTCTTGTTAGTACATCATTATATTCTTTATTAGGCATTGATACCGACCAACCACGATGCATCGGGTCGTCAACAAAAAATACTTGTTTGACTTGAGAAGCCAAAACAAATTGGTTATTCCTATGTCCAATTTTACTCAAATCTACAAGGGTAAATCCAAGTTCGTCGACTACAAGGCCAGAAGTACTATCTATCCAATCACACCTAAAGACTGGGATTGTAAACTTTTGGTAGTCAAGGTCCCAAATTTCTTGAATGACACCATAAAAACCCATATTTGAGAGAATTGGGTTTTTATCCTTGATCGGTTCATAATTGTATATCATTTTGTACCCTTCTAGCTTATGATTTGGTTATGTTTTTGAGTTAAACTTGTGCTTTTAATCCTTTTTGTGTTTATCTTTCAGTTAATTGACATTTAGGTAACAATGATGACTTTGGATAGGAAATGATGCAATGCATGCATGTTAATGCTTGATTTGGGTGAATGGAAGAAGGGCTTAAAGACAAACACATTTTGGCTACAACTCCTTTCCAGCCCAATTTCGTAGGTCAGCTTCTTGGCCTTGGATCAGCATTCTATGGGGCTTGGATGAGGTGAAGATCTTCATAAAACTTGTTCCAATGGGTGTCTAGTACAACATATCCAAATTTTAGCCCAATTGGACATTTGTGGAGTGCTCAGCCCGCCCAACACTCAACCCAGCTCAGCAGGATTTGCTGCTGCCAGCTTTTAGCCATGTGCCTCCTTTTAGCCATGTGCCTCACCCCAGCTGCAACTGACTTTGTACCCAACATAATGAGTGAAGTTGGGAGGCATTCCAGCTATGAATTTCTGAAGGAGCAAGTTGGCACATGCTGGAGCTTATAGAGAAAGCATGTGCATGCATGTGAAGCTAGAGAAAGGAGAGAGAGAAGAATGAGGAATGATGAGAGGCATTTTTGCTTCAGCCTTTGAACATGGGAATTGAATTGGCAGATCACTTTGGAGCTGGAGATCAGCTTTTGAGCTATTAAAGAGAAGCATGTGCATGCATGTGAAGCAAAAAGAAAGAAATGAAATGAAGTCAATTCCAGTCTCTGTTCGGCAGCCAACTTTCAGGGCTCAAAACGCACACTTCTACTGCTCCGATGGGAATACTTTCTTCATAGAAGTTGTTCCAATGGGTGTCTAGTATAACATATCCAAATTTCAGCCCCATTGGATAAGTTTTGAAACCTGTGGCCTTCCTACACCAAGTCTGGTTCAGAAAACTCGTTTTTTCAGCAACCAAAAGGCAACCACATGGGTTGGCAGCAAAAGGCAACCACATGGGTTGGCAGCAAAACTGATCACCTTTGAACCCATGTGATGAAAGCTTGTGCAGCAGCAAAAGATGAAGGATGGTGTGGGAATTCATCATGTTGTTCCTCCCTCTTAGCCCTATAAATAGAGAAGCCTTCAAGCTTCAAACACACCCCAAGGGGGGAGCTCTCAAACACTTCTCTAGAGCTCCCTTCCCTTCCCCCTCAAATTCTCTTAGTTTCCTTTCAAGTTGTCAATTGTTGTAACAAATGATTTTACTAAATTTTCCTTCAAGTTTTCTTAGTTCTACTTTAATTTTATTTGTAATGTACATTCTTTCTTAAGTATTCAAGTTTAATTAGTTTCCAAGTTTCAATTATGATTTTTGTTCTTATTCATTATACTAATAAGTTAGTATGCTAGTTTGAATGATTGATCACCATTTAGGCTTGCATGTTAGCTATCTTGGTTTGAATTAAGAGTAGACACCATGCTTTAATTCGAATTGAACTATGAATAGGAAGAGTATGTATGGACATTCGACAACAGGGATTAGATACATACTTGGTTGTTTAAATGTTCTTCTATGCTTAATGGGTTCCTAATGCTTAATTTTAGGTTAGACAACAAATGATCAAATTAGGGAATTAGGAACACAAGGTTAGAACCAGACACCATGGCCTAATCATACTTTAGCTAGAATCAATCCGTTAATCTAATTGAACTTGGGAACTTATTTGCTTGAGTTATTTCTCTTTTTT
>BJCG01001190.1:0-66788 GCA_005406145.1 Prunus yedoensis | reverse complement strand
AACAATTCCCTGTGGCAATTCGTTCTGTTTTGGAGAAGCCTGCAAGGTATGCAATAACTCGATTGTGCTTCTTCTTCAATGCTATATGTGCAAAGACGGTAGATGTTTCCAAGCTAGATAAGTTGGAAGAAGATGTAGTAGTTACTTTGTGTTTGCTTGAGAAGTACTTTCCCCCTTCATTCTTTGATATCATGGTTCATCTAGTAGTACATCTTGTCAGAGAAGTTCGTCTATGTGGGCCAGTATATTTTAGATGGATGTATCCGTTTGAAAGATATATGAAAGTGCTAAAGGGGTATGTTCAGAATCGTACTCGTCCCGAAGGTTGCATTGCTGAGCGGTATATAGCTGAAGAAGCTGTAGAGTTTTGTACCGAGCATTTATCTGATGTTAGTACAGTTGGAGTGCCTTCAAGCCAGAATATGGGAGTTTCAAAGCCATTATCAGGTTGCACAGTGAGCTTAGTTGATATGGACTTGTTGAACCAGGCACATCTATATGTCTTGGAGAATACGGAGGAAGTCCTACCTTATATCGAGTACGTATGAGTTTAATTTTTCATATATATGTAGCCATTTTAAATATTATTACTCCTTATATTTATCTTATATATAAGGGACCGTAATGCGTGTTTTTTTCGTGTCAATTGTAGGGAACATATGATCCACATCAAGACCACTTATCCGAAATTTAGAAAGAGAACAAAGTGGCTACAAGATAAGCACAATAGCACTTTCATTCAATGGCTACGTGTTAAGGTATATATGTTATTGAATGACATATTCAACTTATTATTTAATTTTCTTTCTTTCTATTATATGTTAGATTGAATTAATATATATGTTTAATTTGTAGGTTCAAAGTGAATTTAATGGGGAAGATTATAATGGCATATCAGAAAATTTGAGGTGGTTAGCAGCTGGTCCAAGCATGGTAGTGCCATCATATAGGAGCTATCTTATTAATGGTGTCAAATTTAGCACCAAGGCACAAGATGATGTGCGAACTGTCCAAAATAGTGGAGTTTATTTACTTGCACATACTATGCAAGTTGCTAGTGCCAAGGATAAAAACCCTATTGTCTCCAATATGGGTTTTTATGGGGTTATTCAAGAAATTTGGGATCTTGACTACCAAAAGTTTAGAATCCCAGTCTTGAGGTGTGATTGGATAGATAACACTTCGGGCCTTGTAGTCGACGAACTTGGATTTACCCTTGTAGATCTGAGTAAAATTGGACATAGGAATGACCAATTTGTTATGGCTTCTCAAGTCAAACAAGTATTTTATGTTGACGACCCAATGCATCGTGGTTGGTCGGTAGTGTTATCAATGCCTAATAGAGAATATAATGATGTTATTGGTGATGATGTGCTAGGTGATATTAGAATTGAGTGTGAGCCATTTTCTAGAGGGATACCAAATGTTGACACATTTGATGACCTAGTGGGTGAGTTTGGGAGTGAGAACATTAGAGATGGGTGTGAAGATATATGGATTGATTGATTGTTGTAATGTATGACATTAGTTATGCAGTTAATTGTATGACATTAATTCATAGCTCTGTATATCATTTTAATTCCGATCACATTTTCATTCTGCAAGCTTTGGGCACAACAAATCAAAAATTAAAAAATAATCGGTTAAAGCTGAAAATACGACGGTCAAGTTACAAAAATCGCAAAACGAGACGTCTTAAAAACAACCAACGTCGGGTTTTCACAACCGACGTGGAATGACAACGCAAAAATGAAATAAAAACCGCCATTTGAAAAAGAAAACCGGTTAATTATAATTCATTTCAAAACGGTTAATATTGTTGTTTTTACGTCAGTTCAAGTAAATATATGCCATGTTATATGTTTTAGACGTCCGTTTTTTTATTTAGTGAACGTAGTATTTATTAACCACGGCGGTTTCTAAGTTTGACACGTCGGTTTTGTTTGATTTAGAGACGTTGATAAAACTATTTACGTCGGTTTTATAGTTTTTTTGACATTTAAAATTATTTAAACGTCTGTGTTTTACAAACCATCGTCTATTATAGTCGAAAGGTCTCTTTTTATGCTTTATGTACCAAATCGACGTCGGTTTTAGTTTTTTTGTGACGTGTACTATATTAACCACGTCGTTTTTTTTGTGTTCAAGCCGTCAAAATCATTTTCAACGTCTGTGGTGATATAAAGGGTCGTGGTTATTGCTGTTTTTACGTCAGTTCAAGTAATATATGCCATGTTATATGTTTAAGACGTCAGTTTTTTATTTAGTGAACGTAGTATTATTAACCACGGCGGTTTCTAAGTTTGACACGTCGGTTTTGTTTGATTTAGAGACGTTGATAAAACTATTTACGTCGGTTTTATAGTTGTTTTTGACATTTAAAATATTTAAACGTCTGTGTTTTAATACAACGTCGTCTATTATAGTCGAAAGGTCTCTTTTTATGCTTTTATGTACCAAATCGACGTCGGTTTTAGTTTTTTTGTGACGTGTACTATATTAACCAGTCATTTTTTTTGTGTTCAAGCCGTCAAAATCATTTTCAACGTCTGTGGTGATATAAAGGGTCGTGGTTATTGTTGTTTTTACGTCAGTTTAAAGTAAATATATGCCATGTTATATGTTTAAGACGTCAGTTTTTTCATTTAGTGAACGTAGTATTTATTAACCACGGCGGTTTCTAAGTTTGACACGTCGGTTTTGTTTGATTTAGAGACGTTGATAAAACTATTTACGTCGGTTTTATAGTTGTTTTTGACATTTAAAATTATTTAAACGTCTGTGTTTTAATACAACCGTCGTCTATTATAGTCGAAAGGTCTCTTTTATGCTTTTATGTACCAAATCGACGTCGGTTTTAGTTTTTTTGTGACGGTGGACTATATGTAACCACGTCATTTTTTTGTGTTCAAGCCGTCAAATCATTTTCAACGTCTGTGTGATATAAGGGTCGTGGTTTATTATGTTTTCCGTCCGTTCAAGTAATATATGCCATGTTATATGTTAAGACGTCCGTTTTTTCCATTTTAGTGAACGTAGTATTTATTAACCAAGACGTGTTTCGAAGTTTACACGTCGGGTTTAGTTTATTTAGAGACGTTGTAAGCATATTTACGTCGGTTGTAGTTGTTTTTGACATTTAACATTATTCAACGTCTGTGTTTTACTAAAACGTCGTCTATTATTGTCGAAATGTCTCTTTTTAAGCTTTTATGTATGAAATCTACGTCGGTTTTATTATTTTGCTGATGTGTACTATATTAACTACGTCGGTTATTTGCCGTCGTTATTTCATGTATGAAAAGACGGCGGTCGATTTCTCGTCGGTTGTAACCATGATACACGACGGTGGATATTACCGTCGTCTATTTCGTTTTTGTAAGTAGTGAGCATCTTCATTTTCATTGGTTTCTTTTTAAAACTTTAGGGACAAAAACTATATACTCATATGAAAATGTCATAGGATGTCATAAAATGTTTTGACTAACATTCAACATACAAATGTCAATTATCAAATACGATCAAAAAAGCATGCTTGAAAAGAACTTCTATGAACATATCATGAACACCAAGAACATTTCAATAACCTTTTTCACAATCTTTATGACTCTCATAAATCACACAAAAATCCTAAATTCATGCAAAATTCATATCCATGCTTAAATTTCAAGACTAACACAACCATGTAAACCATTTCACACATGGACACACACAAGACCCAAAAGGCCCCTCCTTGCCGCCAACCCCCATTTGTGTTATCTCATGATTTTTCTTTTCATACTCCTACTCATTCATCCTATAACCCATATCCGAAGTGACATGAAAAGAAAATCTAACGCATATATCACATAAGTTTGAAAACAAGCCCATATTAAAACCAATAACCGAAATGAAAGGCTCAAAAAGACTAGACCTTGGCTCTTGATACCACTTGAAGGAAATATGAATCTAATGCTTAGGAAATGAACTTTAGCCATAACCTATACAACAAAACATTCTAAATGGCGGATTCATTTTGTTTATACTAGTTGAGCTAAACCTTTTTCATTTTAACAAAGTATCTTAGCCTAGTCTCTTTAAACACAAATAGAAAAGGAAAAAAGGAATAGATCTTTACCCTTGATGACCTTTTCTGATTTCTTAAAAATGAACACCTTTGTTGGAAAGGCTTTTTGTTTCTCTTGATTTTGACTTCCTTTACCGTAAGGCTCCAAGATGGAGTCCTCTACCTCACCACACCAAATCCTCCTAGAGATGAAGAGACGGCAATCAAGAAGTATGGATGCTAGTCTACTTCTTGATTGGACCAATTTTTGGTTTATGGAAGATGAGATACAAAGATGATCACTCATCAACCAAAGTAGGAAACCAATCCTAGCTCGGTTTTCTCCAACACTTAGCTTAAATAGGATGACACAAAAAGCAAGGGAGAGCTCCCCTCTAGGTGCCGAACTTTGGGTGGGTATTGGAGCTCCATTTGCTCCATGGGTCATGTCCTCTTATACCACTTTATCCCTTGAGCCCGATAGCCTTTTGGGCTATTTTGTCCCCTTCCTTTAAATCATATTTAAAAGCCCAATCCAATATTCTATCTGTCAATATTAATTCCATAATTAATCTTTCAATTATAATCTAACTATTAAATTATAATTATAGTCTTACGCAATTGACCTGATCGAACTATTTGACTTTGGTCAATTGCTCCGATCAACATGTTGACTTTTGACCGTTGACTTTGATAATTTGATCATCAACATTGACTTTGGTCTTCTCATTTCATTTCTCCTTATTTGTACCTCTAATCACATTTTTTTGGGTGTGCAGATCCGTATGTTCCCATTAGCAAGGTAATGGGTTGACTCAACTCCTCATAGATAATATACGAATTAAATTCCACAATTTAATTCTTCCTATTAATAAAGGTTAATTGAAACCTTTAGGACATACACAAACTATGGTTGTCGCCTAGCAACAAGTCACGATTATCCGAGTTAAATGAGACATTGTGAAAGAACCTATTCAAATTGAATAACCATGCAAATTGAATCTTTCTCTTATGTCAATACTCCTTATTCACATTATTAGATCATGGAATTTTATTGTCAATATCCTAATGTGAATCATTCCTTTTATATGATTATCCTAGTAAGACTTGAAGACTTATTCTTTCAAGTCCTATCCACTACTCTGCGCAGAGATTTGACCAATCATATATGGAGTATTCTCTCTCCTTTACTGAGAGTAGAGATTCCTTATTGTACATTCATTTGCTTCCAGACTCTAGTGCGAATCCTGATGAAAACCTTTAAGCTATGCCTAATTCAGCATGACCGTTTATAGTGCCCTCAAAGATTAACAACATAGCCACAAAACATCTATGATGCCTCAGGTCTAAGGATTAGTTTGCACCATTGCAATTTCTGAGTTCCTGCTGACATGTGAGTAAAGACTTCCACACTGTAACTCCTGTGTTGTATCACATTCAGTGTACTTGTTTTTCTACAAGCACCTACACACATATCGATGTGTCCTCCACACTTAATGACCTGAGACCTTGCCATTCCCTACATATAGAGACGATACTGTGTTGTACTGGTCTTTGCGGATATTGACGCCCAATCCATATTCCTATGACTAGGAACATATTCAGGATTTAGGGATGATGAGAAGTCTCCATGTAAGCAATCTCATTACATAGCTCTCATATCCACTTGTAATTCCTTGGACTAGTGTTGTTCTACATATTGAAAGATAATATAAGACGATTTAATGTATAAAACAATCATTCTTGCCCATTGATGACATAAATGTCTTTTATCAAAGATATCCTTACCTCTAACTACATAATTAGTTGGCTTTAAGGGCATATTTTCTAACATTAATTATATTATATCCCTATAATATTCCATTTTATATTGGCTTCTAGGGCATTATCTAACAAGGTCATGTCCTAATAGAATTAAGGGCCAAACTAGAATACCAAGTGAATGCCTGACCAGACAAAGGAACTACCAAATAACCTTAATTTAAGGAGAGGTTGTGTTTCTATTGATACATATTGGGTAGAAAATCGCCCTACATGTTCTAATGTAGAAGAATAACTCATCCCTCCATTAAATAAAGTAAAGGATGGTACCTTGAAACCTCTTGAAGAGGTATGTCATCTATGGCAGCAAGATATGGCTTTCTATAAGTAGGCCTAGCTAGTCTTCAGACACCATTTTGCCCATTCAAGATCATCTGCCTTAATTCAACAATGTCATTCTACATAACCACATTTTAGTCATTGTTATCTGTCATGAGATAATTGTTTTGCTCCATATAAGGAATCCTTTCTCCCAACTCTTCATTAGACTCATCCATTAAATCTATAGGAGATAAGTTCTTTGGAACTTTGCTCTACCATTGCCCCCATTGCTACCATTGCTGATGTTACTAGCTTGATTGGTGACATTGTTTGTAGTAGCAGCTTGTTTCCATCTTTCTCTATACCCCTTTCTAGGTTTTGGTATACTTGGAGGAGGTAAAGTAGATCCATGCTTTGGATTTTGATGCTTGGCTTGAACCACTTTTGGTGCTGTTGGTTTGGGCATAGTCTGCTTGTCTTTGCCATTATTTGGCTGGGACAATAGTATTCTCTGGGATGTTCAAACCCACAATTAGCCGGTATGTGGTAAGAAGGAAAATGGAGAATTCTGATTAGCATTCCCATGAACACTAAGTTGGCCTTGAAATAGAATCGAACTCCCAATAGATGCTACAATGGCTTGGAAACTAGCACCTTCCTTCCTTGGACTAATGGATTTTTGCTGCAACAGTTCAGCTGTTTTGTTATAACTAGCCTCAACTGCCATTGTGATGGCATAGTTTTGGTTTTGATTCAAACCAGTAAGACTCTCATGTATTATGTTGAATCCCTCTCTCATGACTTGCAGCATGCTGTCGAATTGTTGCAATGATGGGATCATTGTTACTTGTTGTTCCTAATCATTGGTTTGAACATAAATAGTATGGGCTCCTGCCTCTTGGATAAGTTCCATTTGGTGAGCTGATTCCTTCAAATAAATCTTTATGTGAGTTTTGTTAACCATACTAGTGACCCTACCGGGAGTGCCAAAAATATGTACGTGCCAAAAGTGTTTGTGGGCTTTTGGAGAACACTATGATTCCCCAAGTTCTTGTAGGCTGTATTTTGGTTGCATTGTGTAGCTTGTTGGTAAAGAAAAGGTAGTTTGGGCCCTTGGGTTGGGCTTAAAGCTGAGCTTTCCTTTATATGCTTTAGGCATGCCACTACTAGTGTTTTACTCTTCTAGTAGGAAGAGAAGATGAATGATTAGATAATGTGAAGATGGTGTTGCACTCGTTGATTTTAACCTCTAACCAAAGCCATTGTGCTCCAAGTGGAGAATCTGTGTTGGATAGGTTCTTTCTATGCCTCAATTAAGAGGACTTTAACATTTCACTTGCTTATGGAATAAAACTTGGAAGAAATAACAACTTAAACTTATATCAAACAGAAAACACAATAAAAATCTAAAGATAACAGTGTTCGAAAGGCATAATATTGTTACAAGAAAGCAAATGCAAGTCCATATGAACCAAATACACTTAATTAAAAACAATAAGTAGCTTAACAGAGCCTAAGGGAAGCTCATGGACAGAAATAGCATTCTTTGGACACCACTGTAATCTACTTGAGATGATACAATGAGTCCAATAAAGGTTGACAATATATGCAATGCTCAAAAAAGCTTGCAGATACAAATTTGATCTTAGATAAGCTAGAATGAACAACTAACTTATAAAATCATAACGACGTTGTCAAAGCGTTAAGGTTACAAACAATAACGACGTAATTCCTATAAGGAGTTGTCAGCTGGGAATTAGATAGATTATGTGTTTGGGAACATAAAAGCATTCCAATAAGGAGTTGTCAACTGTGAACTCAAGAGAATGAGAAAGGATTTTATTCAAGTCTTGGCCTTTGGTCTGCTAGGAGACGCTTTTGTGAAGTCGTTTGAGTCGAGTGTATTTGAAGTTTGTTCAAATAAGTTGTTCGTTCTTTAGAAAATTGGATGTCCTTTGAATCAAATCTTCTTTGGTTATTTATAGCCTTTTGGTTCCTTGGCTTTGCACTCTAGGTAAAGAAGTGTCTTGGTTGAGTACCAATTTCTTCCTTTTGGCGGATCTCTGACCTTCCCTTAATCTTCATGATTTAGCTGGCTTTAAACCAATCGATGTGGTTGAGCCTCACGATTCAAATTGCATTTAATGAGGTTGTCTTGCCTCCTCTTCTGTCATTTGACTTTCGATCAGCTGTCAAGGTCAACTTTGAGTTCAAAATTGGATGTTCGGGCCTTTAACTAGGTAAAAGCAACGATCCTCTAGGATTAGTTAGAAACCTTTAAATAAACAAAATCCTCATATCTTTTATTTATTTAACTCAATAATTTCTTTTTCAGAACCAATAATGGCATGCCACGTGTTGTCAAGAACTTGATTTCCCTTCTAATTCATAAATTAACATTGCCATCTTAATTTATGACTTTTAAAGAAAAGAAATAAACTTGTTATTTTGGGGATTCAATCATTATCTATTTCAACATCCATTTAATTTTAGCTTTATAAACATTAATATAATCCTCTTCGGACATATTTTGTCCAATGAATTCTTGTCTTTTTTGGTTGACCAATCGTTGGTCAATGCTTTTAATATCCGGTGTTATCTGATGAGCTTTTGGGCCCTTGAACATGCATTTGTCAAGTTTTGGCCATTTATACTAGCTTTGACTGTTGGGCTTTAATCAATTGTTCACAAAATCGGCCCATTGATGGTAAAAATTGAGTTGTGCTAATTTTGTTCCAAACACATGCCATAAAGGTGAGGCTTTGAATCTTCTTCTCCTCCCTCTAACTATTTTGAGATATTTTATTACAGTTTATGCTTACCTCGAAAAGGACCTGTTGGGCATGTGCGTGGGGTTTGGCCGTGGAGTTTGCTTGTTGCGATTGTGAAGGTGTGCCACTATTGGTAGTGAAAAACTCCAACATATTGAAAATGTTAAGATTGGAAAATGCACACCGATATGACTTTAATCAATCGATTGTGGATTGGGCGAGGAACTGACCCAATTAAGAGGACTTCAATATTCTTCTAGTGCGAAAATGGTAACTAAAAGAAGCTGAAATTGAACAGTAATGGAAATGACATAAGTTTATCGGAATATTTCTCTATTCAAACAACTTGAAAGAAAAGGAAATACATAGACAACATAGCTTGAAGATTCTCTATTCATACCTGGATATATAAAATTAAATGGAGATTGAAGATTTCTCTATTCAATCTTGTACAAGAAAAAATCATACGAAGAGTTGGCAAAGCAAAATAAAGAAAATTCCTTAGGAGTTGCCAACTGGAATTCAGAGAATGAAAAAGGAAGGTTGTTTCAAGCTTTTGAGCTGGGTTTATAGACGTTGAGTCTGGTTTTTGTTGATTGAGTTGTCTTTTTTTGCTGATGATTTCTCCTTCAATTTATAGAGAATGAGGTCAGTTGAGTGTTGGGACCAGCAGCCAATTTGAAGTACCCACTTGCCATTGATTTTGGTGAGTGGGTTGCTGAAAATACAAGGATACCCAAAAAAGTTGCTAAGAGGCTTCGATGAGAAATGACGGAAATTGCCACTATTAGACTTAAAGAAATCCAAAGTATTAGTCCACTTGCCATTGATTGGTGAGTGACAACCAAAAGTAGCTGACTAAAAGAAAAAAGAAATGGAGAGATAATGACCATCATCTCTACTTCTTTCTTTATTCATTCTTTAGGTCCACTTGCATTATTTCTTCTCTTCTTTCAACCTTTTCACGTGTATGTTGAGCTTTGGCTTTATTTTAAAATTCTTCATCACAAAGAATATTAAAAGGTTTCCATCCACCCCATCATTATTTTATTCTTCTTTGAATCATCTCACTTGTGATGAAGTCTCTCCATTGATGAAGTGAAACTTGATTAGCAGCTACTAAATTTCTTCTCCGAACATGCCTTGATGCATAATAAACTGGGAATGCTAGATTGATCCAATTGCTGCCAATTTCTGATTTGTTGTTCCCCACATAAGTAGGAACAACATTCATGAAGAACTTAATTCTATTTGAGCAATAGAAAATCTGATTTAGCATGGTTGCAACTGACTGGTCATCACAAACTGCTGTCACGAATAGAAATCATGATTAATTCCCTGAAGATTCAATACTTGTGCAAATGATGCCAAATTCGGATATGTCATAGTGCACATCCAAATAAACAACTTTCATGAAGAACGAATGTTCATTTGAGGACTGGAAGCTGGCACGAATTGGGCCATAATTAGGACCGAATTGCCACTGTTTTCAGCTTTCACAGTTGCTCGTATGCTTCTGATGTCTGATGTCGTGAGGATTCCAAATTTATCCAAATGATCCCAACTTTGGATATGTTGCAGTAGACATAGAAATGAACAACTTTGATGAAGGATGAAACTTGATTTGAGAGCTGGAAGTTGACGTTTGGGCCCACTCCAACTGACTGCAGCAATGCATGTCTACTAGTCTAGCCATATTTCGGCCATTTTGATGTTCATATAACATTATCTTCCATTTTTGGCAAAAATTTGATACAAACAATTTCTTTTTTTGGTAAATACATATATTTTGTTTCAGTTTCAAGTTTATGTCTTATGCTTTATGTTTGACTGGGTGTTGAAAAGGCCCGACTTTTTGGCTTCATAATTTCTAGAGACGGGTGAGAATTGGGTTCTATGTTGACCACTTGGAAAGCTCTATCTCTCTCCTCGCCACCTGTTTATGTCGACATGTAAGCCAAACATTAACACTATTGGTAGTCTTGTGCTGCTTTCAAAGAAGCGGATAAGGTCAATAATAAGAGCCATGTAAAGGATGGAAAAAAGTGTGGTGGGCCTTCGCATCAAAAGGAGCTTTCGGTAAAAAGGTTATTTCCAATGTTTTTATATATACACATGTCATAAGGTCGTGTTTCTATGTCATGCCTACGTGGACTTTTAAATGTAAATGATTATAACTTGAAACTTTAATTAAAATCGAGTGCTGTTATTTTCATCCCGTTCTATTTCTTCATTTACCTTATTTTCAAAGTTTTAAAGAAAATTTTATCTTTTTGTAAAATAACTTATAAAGACTTAAGTAACCCACCTAAAAAAAAGCTAGAAACTAAACTTATGTGAAGAGTTAATTCAACGAGAATGCTAACAACTTCAAAAAATTATATTATAATATTAAAAGAATATTTAAAATATTGTCAAAGAAAAACATTAAAAACTTGAAGAACCCATCATCACTTCCTTCTTTCCCAAGCCCCACCCAACGAGCCACCACCCAAATAGCACCAGCCACCTAGCAATCACCATATAGCCCAACCCCAACAACACCCACCCGCCCAGCTAGCTCTCAAAACACCTAAAAACATTCACAATCATGCTCCTTATTTTTTAGTTAAAATTTAGCTAAAAACACACAAAAGTTATTTTAGAGGATCTCCAACAGAGTTGCTATACTCGGATCCTTAGCCATTTTGGCTAGAATGAAGGCAAAACGCAGCTCTAGCAAACTTGTTATTTGGCTCTCTATTTTGGAGAACTCCCTATTTGAGTTTGGTGGCTCTCTACAATTAAAGAGGAGGAGAGAAAAATTGAGGGTTCTCTCCATTTCTTCCTCTTCTCTTTCCTTAGGCTCACAACCCTATCTCACCTCTTACTTTTTAATCTTTTAATGAACTTTTAATTTAGATAGGAGGAAAGAGAAATAATAAAATATTAGAGATTAGCCAAAATAGAGAACATTGTTGGAAAAAATATTTTTAAGTAGTTTGCTATAATAACTTTCTAGCCATTTTGGCTAAAATTTAGAAACTCTCCTGTAACATCTCCAGCATAGTTGCTATACTCTGATCCTCAGCCATTTTGGCTAGAATTAGGGCAAAACGCATCTCCAATTGACTTGCTATCTGGCTCTTTATTTTGGAGAACTCTTTATTTAAGTTTGGTGGCTCTCTACATTTATAGAGAAGGAGAGAGAAATTGAGGGTTATCCATTTCTTCGTCTTCTCTCTCCCTAGGCCCACAACCCTCTCTCACCTACTTTTTTATTTTTTTAATGAACTTGTAATTTAGAGAGGATGAGAGAGAAATAATAAAATATTATAGATTAGCCAAAATAGAGAACATTGATGGAGGAAATATTTTTGAAGTAGTTTGCTATAATAGCTTCCTAGCCATTTTAGCTCAAATTTGGCTAAAATTTAGAGACTCTCTTGGATATGCTCTTAGGAGCTCTTTATAAAATTTGAACTCCAATCATACTCCCTAGTTTAGGGAGTCATAAATACTATAATTATTTTTTAATTCAATATAATTTGTCCATCTCTATACAAAATAATATTAAAAAATAGTTAGCATTAATTAAAAGTTTAAAATTGACAAGACCTGCCCCGGATTCCCCCTCAGAATCCATGACGAACCCTGCTTCCTGTCCAACATCGACCTGATGCCGAACCCACTATACCCATTCACCTTATTTAAACGAATAAACAATTCGACTTCTACCGAAATTTAGGTAGAGTCTCCTCTGTAATTGGAACAATTCCCAAATTATAGTACCTACAAACAAGTACAGAAATAACTCCAACTTCCAGCATGCACAAGGTAATGGCACATACAACAGCTAAAATTAAGGAAATGGGCCTCACGCGCTCTACCCAAAGGAAAATGAGCAACCAGAGCAACTAAAGGTTTAATTTACAACCCAGGAAGAAGTAAAGTAGGAAAAAGATAAAGAAGAAGTTCCTATAGAGCGGACAGCCGTGATGCTTCGACGTGTTGGTCTCGACCTCGGATATCTAGGACTTGGGGGGTGTAAAACATAAAATGTGAGTGAACGAAAACAAGGTGTTTAACATAATTTATATGCAACATAAATAACCCATTTGTTTTAGAAAATAATGCCAAGCAACAAAACCCTTTGTTTGTGTACATATATACGAACTGATACTTGAAAAAAATAGTCCAATTTAGTATACTTATAACAAAATATACGATAAAAAAATCCATTTAATTAATACTTCTCACTTTCTTGGAAAACATGAACTTAATCATTTAGTCTTTAATGTAATACCATATAATTGAAACTTCCAAAATAATCTTGTTAATGTAAAATATAAACATCAAAACCCAAAATATCCTTTTTCTCCCGCAACCATACTCATTCTTAGGCGTATGCTTGCAAACATAAAATGTCAAATAATTTGCAAATACCCAATATCAAATCCAAACCTCATTTCAAAAATCCATACATGTGCAGAGCAGTCTCAATGCACATGCTTAGAAAACTCAACCTAGAAACAAGTCCACAAATGTACCCACACAAATACCCATATACATATTTACATAACAAAATCGATTTTAAAACCAAGATATCCCATAATCCCAATATAGCATGGTAATACCCAAACTTAACTTGACCTTTTTCCCTTCCTAGACCACTTTCTTCCAAAAAGCATGCCCGTATGCACAACAAGCAGGAAGGATCCTCACCAGTAAATAAGAATAAAAGTGTGTGTGTATATATATACATATAGGTATGACCACTACCAAAATTGTACCGAGGAAACAATCCAACCGGGGGATTGTTTGACTAGACCACATGGAAGAATCTTCAATAACCATGTGGCTAGGGAACGAGCCGTCCAACCAGGAGACTGGGCTTTCAGACACGCATAGCAAAATCCTCAATACTAGTACGGCTGAATTAAGTCCTACGCTCGCAGACTGCTCGGCCAAGGGTCTACGAAACACCTTGCCAAGGCTGCCCGGGTTCCGACATATCCAAGTATCCAAGTGCCAGGGAGGTACATAGGGTGGTGCTAATAGCACTCCAATATAGTATATTCCACATCCCACTCATACACCATACCCATATCCCATATACATAATATTCCAATGTACCCAATCCCATATACATAGACATCTGGACAATAATAGCGTTCATAACTCAAAAGCATAAATTCGATAACCCAAAATATTCATAAACCCCAAATATCAAAATAAACTCCAATAATTCCATAAAATACTATGATCCACAAAATAAACAATATTATAATTTTATAAACTCTATAATTGATAGGACCCGACCCAAATTCTACTTTGGAATTTGTGTCGAACCCTGTGTGTGTCCAACACCTGGTAGGTGCCGGGCACACTTGACTAAATTGCCCTTAACTAAAACTCAAAATTCTTTTAAGGTTTGACTTTCGGCAGAGTCTCCCCTGTAAATTGGTCGTTTCCTAAAATTTGCACCTGTACAAAATGAAATTCATATATTCACAAGCGTTTAGCCTGCACAATGTTAGAACACACACAATCCAACAGTAAATCTGTGTGGCCTCAGGCCTTACAAACATCCTAGGGCAATATCAGAGCCTACTACTTTATTTCATTTACAAGATAGTGTGTTTAAAGTAGAATATCCTACATAAAGGAAGTGGATGAGTGGTGAGTGATGAATGACCGGTGGTGATGCTCCTATACTCGCTTACTGCCTAGGGGCACAAAACATTAAAAGTTTGAGTGGACAAAAGAAAGTTTTGCAAAATATAATATCAACATACTAACCCCACTGTTAAAAACATTTGAAAATTCATTTAATCCATGTTCTATATTCATACAAAAATCAAGCATGCATATTTATATCCATATAGTTGTTCCATACATCCAATCAATTCATCATCGAAGCCTCCCTAACTTCAGTCTCACCCTTCATGAATAAATACTAGATATGTTTTCACAAATATAAGCATATAAACCTTGTTAAGGTTGTAGGAACATGATGGTTTGACAAATAAGTCTGACTAGGGTTGCAAGAATGTATGTGGAGTGTAGTGAGTAAATTTAAGTTTTTATTTTGAATGATTTTGTTCTTAACAGTAATTATATACAAGCGTAAAATATGTTATTTATGTTTAAAATCAGTGTGGGTCAAGAGAGCCGATTGTGGGGTTCAAATAAAATCACCCTTACTATAAATATGATTCTCTTTTATCAATAAAGGTTTATGATTTTAAGCAAAATCTTTAAGGATTTGAAAAAATATTTACTTAGGGACCTAAATACGTACATGTGGACTATGGATGAAAAAAAAAAATCTTTAGCTTGGATTTTCAAAGGAATTTCTATTTTCTTTTAATATATGCGATAGCCTAAAATACAAAGAGAAGTGATTTCTCACAATCACACTACTAAAGGATTTTAAAATGGACTAGACTGTCTTAAAAAGAAACTCACATGAGCGAATTTTATTGATAACAAAAAATGATACACCTAGTTAAGGAGGAGATAATGAGCCATATACCCCTCAAACTTCATCTAATACATAAGATAGAAGCTAGTAAAAAAGGAAAATAATAAATAAACTTGCAATGCAAATACAAAATAAAACTATTTAAGTTGCACCCTTCGAGTCTTTAAAGAATTAAAAATAATTAATTATTCATTTATTATCGATATTACCAGCTTATTTTTTATTTATTTTTGCTTGTGTGTAAATACTACATCACATTTTTTTAAAGTTGAAAAAATTCCATATGGGCTATAACATAGATTCATCCCTGACTAAAAGTGTCATTATTTGTATGAAATCAATACCCTTTTCATTGCCCTGGCCAAATGAATTTCTATTAATCGACCTCAGAAGCAATTTTCTATTAACGTAAATTCCTTTTTTTTAAAAAGAAAAGAAAAAAGAGAGGAAAAGAAGCAGAAAATAGCCGCATACATTTGGCACTAGTACAGCTCGAAACGACATGAAACAAATAGTAAAATACCAATAAGGGAAAAAACGTGTTGATTTCGAAGTCTGAGTTGGTCTTTAGACTCTCTCTCTCTCAGCACCCAAAAATTATAAAAATATCGCGGCCTTCGCAATCCAAAACCTCTCTCTCTCTCTCTCTCCGTCCTCTATAAAAACACAACCTCTCCAAATCTCCCACCAAACCCTTACATGCGAAATCTCCAAGAAACCCCGTCTCATCAGTCTTCCTCCTAAACCAAAACCAAAACAGAAAAAAGAAAAAGAAAAATAGAAAACCCAAAAACCACAAATGTTCCAAGAAACGGCGCCGTGTTGGTCGAGTATGGCTCAGTCGGCGTCGGCTCCGTGGACTCGGTTCGAGGACAAGCTCTTTGAGCAGGCGCTGGTCAGGTTCTCCGAGGACTTGCCCGATCGGTGGGAGAGGATCGCCGAGGAGGTTCCGGGAAAGACTCCCGAGGAGGTTCTGGAGCACTACGAAACTTTGGTTCATGATGTGTTGGAGATTGACTCGGGCCGAGTCGAATTGCCAAGTTACGCTGATGACTCGGTGGTCGGTTGGGATACGGCTAGTCAGATCTCTTTCGGGTCCAAGCTCAATAAGCATGGCGAGCCCGAGAGGAAGAAGGGGACTCCTTGGACTGAACAAGAACACAAGTAATTTCTTAATTTCTACCTTCGTTTAATTTTTTATTTTTAATTCTGGGAAGAAATTTAGCATTTGGGTTTTACTTTATGGTTCGTTTAATTGAAAAATTCAACCAGAGAAAGACAATATTCTGGTTTTCTTGGTCATTTGATTTTAGAAAACAAACGAATAAAATGAAGGTACCTAATTTGGGTTTTGCTGGATTTATTGTTTTTTGCTTCTCCAAAGTGTACAAATTCTATGAATGATTTGTATTTCTTTGTTTCTGATTTTCATAGTCCACACCTCTTTTGGGAGTTGAAAATTTGAGGCAGGAATTCTTCTGCTTCTTTTTTTTATTGTAATTAAAATTTCTAAGTCAAAAATAGCCTAAAAAAAATATCTATCAGACTTGTAGCAGTGGGTTTATTTCAAATGTCTCAAATCCTTATTGTTTTAATATTCAAAGTAGTATTGCGGTAGAGTCTCTACATTGCTGTTTCAAAATTTGAGTTTGTTGGGTTCATGAAAAAGTTTTTGCCAAACTGAACAGAAGGTAAAGTTCATTAATCACATATGATTGAGCTGGCAAGTCCCTATTTAGAATGTGATTTTGTTGCTAAAATTGGAATGAGGATGCAACTGCTGTTCTGTATTCGGTCTAAAATCATTTCAAGAGGACGTATAGAAGACCAGATAGCAATGGAACTCTTCATTTGGGGATTTCAAGTAACTGAATTTCGTGCTTCATACAAGCTATGCTTGTAAACTGTTGAAGTCACTTTGTTGTTTTTTAAATAATCCTTGTGAACCAGAGAATTATCGAAAAATAAATGCTTGTAAAGTTACCATTGTTGACTTTAGAGACACAAAAGAGTTTCAATATGATGTTCTTCTGGCATTTGAGTGCTAACTTATTCAGTAATCTGTAAGGTTTACATAATTGAATCATTTTTCATTGATAGGTCATCGATACTGACAATCCTTAAATCTGTGGTTTTATTCTCACGATAATCTTATATTTGTTTTGGGTGTTGATGGTGCAATTATTACTTATATTATCTGCATATTTTACTTTCCCTGAATGAGAAATATGTTGTGTTGCTACTACAGATTTATAGATGATGCAGTTATGTTGGGAGATACTGATCCAAAATTACATTTCTACTTGCCAGTTTTATTCTAATGTTCACCTGATTTTCTTTTTGTATTCTAACAGGTTATTTTAATTGGACTTAAAAAGTTTGGTAAGGGCGACTGGAGGAGCATTTCGAGGAATGTTGTTGTGACAAGAACACCAACCCAAGTGGCTAGCCATGCCCAGAAGTATTTTCTTCGCCAAAGCTCAGTGAAAAAGGAAAGGAAAAGATCAAGCATTCACGACATAACCACTGTAGAAAGTAACTCAGTAGCCGTCCCTGCTGATCGAAATTGGATTCCTCCACCTGGTGTTCCGGCGCAACAGCCTCCATTGCAACAGCCGCAGGGTCATTTGCCTGATCAAGGGGGTTCAATGGGGTATCAAGATTTTGTTTATCCGATGTAAAGATGCATTACAATCTCTTGCTGAATACTCTTGTATATAGAGGAAGTGACCTGCTATGACCAGTCCAATTTGTAAAGTTCTACATGTTTTTTGTTCTCTTTTAGATGGTAGGCGATTAGGAGAGCATTGTGAAGTGAGTTTGAAAGTTTAGGTTCTGTTACAAAGTCTTTTGTGAAGAAAAATATGAATTAATGGATAATAGATGGGATCGTGTAGGAAATTACTATTTATTCATTCAACAGCAATAGAACCTCTTTTGCCCGGTGGCTTTTTCTCTGTGTTGAAGGTTTTTATTAGCATTATCAACATCCTTAGTGATATCCAAACGTCTCTGTTATGGCAGCTCCTTTTTAGTAGATATTTGAACTCCAATTGACTTTCTAGTTGTCTTCATACTGAGTGGTAGATATTTGCAGAATCTTAGGCCCTGTTTGTTGGCTCGTCAGTCTGTTTTCATTCCCAGAAAACACCTGAGATTTGCGTTAGGTGGCGAGGTTGAGAGAACATAGAAAACGTTTTCTGAATCCGTATTCAACCTTTTAGTTATCATTCTGAAAACATCTTTTTAATGTTTCATTTTCTGTTTTCATTTTAAGAGAATGGATTCAACAAACAGAGCACCGCCACCCAGTCGAACCCAGAGCACCACCACCTGTACCAAATCGAAAATCAAATGCGACCATCAACAATATACATACCAAATTGAACCACCACCATCAAACCACCCAACCAATCTGCCTATCAAACCCAGGGGCGGCCCTGTGCGGTGGCGCCCCCGAAAAAAAATTTGTTTATATTATATATATATATATATTAATATTATATAAATTGTATATATATTATAGCGTGCTAAACATTTGTACAAGAGTGCCTATAGTGGAGTTGGCTGCGACGCATATTCGCCTAACAACAGCGCCTGAATTCGATTCTCATCGAAGCCCTTCTATTTGCCCTTTTTTATACTATTTTTGCATTATAAATTATAACAACAAACTTTACATAATCTATATATATAAAGCAAAAGACAGAGAATGGTGAAACATTCAAAATACCAAAAAATGCCCTTAGTTAATACAAACATTAAGAATTTAAATTATTAATTAAATGAGGATAATATGGTAAATTCACATTTTTTCATATTAAAAAATTTTAAAATTAAAAGAAAAATCAGATCATGAATCCTATTTTTATGGAACACAACTACCCATTATCTTTTTTAATTCTAAAATAAATTTTAAACTTTTTTTAAAAAGCCTCTCACAAGCGTGGAAGTGCATGCAGAGAGGCTAGTTATAAATAAATAAAAACAGAAAGCCTTATATAAAAAAAAATAAAAAAAAGGAAACATCGAAGCTTAGCTAACCACAAAAGCATTATATATATATATATCCCCCAAACACTTTCTACTCCCCCACTATCATTCTTTAAAAAAAAAATTATAAATAAAAAAAAATAAAAAAAGATTTTCTCCTCCAAGAAAAGTACTCTCTTCATTTAAAAACAAAAACAAAAACTTCATAGTTTCTTCTGATTCTCTAGTACGTAATCATCATCATTCATCAATCTCTCTTTGGTTCTTTTTTCAATCCTGTGACAATTTTTGTTATTCTTTCAATTTTAGGAATTTCAACACCTAAAAAAGAAAACCCTAATTCCTAAATTCATAAAGACCATCAAAATCAAATAGTCAGCTTCAAATCTCAATTCAAATTCAAGTATATATCTAAAATTTCAATCTATTCTATATATTACATGACTTACTTTATCAAATGGAAACATTTAAATTTTTATGAATTTGATTTCGGATTGTCATGACATGTTTATTGATGGTGACTTTTAGTTATAAAAAAAAAAAATTGTCTATGACATTAAGTTATGTTAAATTTTTATTTATAATATTTTTGTATTAGATTATGTGAGGTCCCAATTTAAGTTTCGCACAGGGCCCTCAAAATCTCAGGGACGGCCCTGATCAAACCCAACAATATACATACCAATCTGCAGAGAGTTGAGATGGGCTTTTGGAGAGAGAGAACGAGAGAGGTGGGGGAGAGAGGGATATTTTGTAGAGAGAATCCAGGTTCAGAGGAAGGAGGAGTGGGTACTGCGTCATGAAGAGAAACGGGCTGGGATTGGGAAGGAAGGAAGAAGAAAGGAGGAAGAAAGAAAGAAAAGGAGATAAAAAAAAGGAAGATTCACTATTATACTCAATATAGAAGCTCAAATTATAAAAATACCCTATATGAAATGGACTTTATAAACACACCCAAAGCCCATTTACAACATAACAAAAAGGCTTTTAACTCATTTTAAATTACAAAATTGTCATTGATTTCTTAAAACAAACCCAACCCCAAAACATATAAAAAAGCCCAAAACACTCAATAGGGCATCAAAGTAATTTAATAATAAAAATTATATTCAATAAGGCCAATTGTCATTTTTTGGGTGTTTTTTGGGTTTGTTTATAGAAATTAAATGGTGTAGAGTTTATTTATAGTTTTAGTGCTAAAAATGGGTATTTGACTAAATATCTCTTAAAAAAATATATGAATTTTTTATTCGTTAAATTATACATTTTTTTAATTATTGTTTATAATAATTTTAGCCTTTAAAAAGAATCAGAATTAAAATAAAATAAAAGAATTAGCAAAAATACACTTAAAAAATAACTAGCATATTATTATTCTCAAATTGTACTACCAGATGCGTTTTCATTGTTTGTATTTTCTGAATCCGTTTTCCAATTAATCTACCAGATGAATTTTCGAATCATAAAAATGAAAATTTGTTTTCTTTCTCATTTTCATTCTTTGAAAATATTCTCCGAAAACGTTACCAGACGGGCCCTTAAGCACTTGCTTCCTGTATTTCTATACATAATCTTAAGAAGAGAAGACAATTTAACTAAAGATAAGTGTAACATCCTATCCCAAAATTTAATTTAATTTTCAAATTCTAAAGTGAAAGGACAACTTTAACCTTAGGGTTCCTTGGTGGTATAGAGTTGACTTTTTGTTCGAGGCTAGTTTTGGACATTCTCTTGGTTCCATTGTGTAGTGCTCGAGTTCACGAGTTCGTAAACACGTGGTGGGCCCAAATTGGAGTTGAAACGAAGATATTTTGGTCAATGAAACTGCAGTGGCACAATTGTAAGTATTATGAAGTTGGATTTTTAAGTAGGACAAATGCGGGCCCACGCGAAGGATTTTCTCCCTCTCTCTCCCCAATCTCTTTCTTCTATCTCTATACACAATGCCTAGGCAGCGTTACTGGTGCCGTCACTGCTCAAGGCGAGACCGGACGGAAAATGACCGACCAAGGCTGGAAATTCCTTCACGGCCAGAGCACAGCCATCCCAGCCCCTCCACGCGACAGCATGAGCTCGAAAAGGCCGAGAGGTAGGAGATTTTGTGTCGCCTTGTCTAACGACTCCGACAACCCTTGATGTCGATCTAGGCATGGATTTCGATCTTCTCCTCGTGCTCTTGCTGATTGTGTACATGGTTTGGGTTGTTTTTGAGATTTGAGAGTTTGATCTAAACACCTAAAATGGTCGGCAGTTTTGGCTGTGTTTCAGGCCACTCTGACTACTTTTTGGTCGGGGTCCAAGAACTAAAAATGTTTCCCTAGTTGTACTTGAACTGTGGGTATAGGCATTGACCGATGATTTGAAGATTTTCCACTGCCAGAAAAATCTCTTAAGCCACCCTGTTGCCGATGACGAGTGGCGGCACGTGGACCCCATTGTGGCAGCCCATTTCGTTCTGAAATATTCCCCATGTCGTCCAGAGCATGATGGTATGCTCAGATTTGAATTTCGTCACCATTTCACTATCGAACGGATATTGCGCCTATTATGCAATATCCGGGTTCGATAGGTTCGGACCATTAGATCGATTCCATTTTAAGTTATGTTGTTCCCCGTACCACTTGGGTTGTATGGGAACTTACGGAGGTAGAATTAGACGTTCGGATCTTCCGGATCAACGATTCTAGGTCTAGTTTATCGATCATTGAGCGCTTGATGTCGATCCAACCATCGGATCTAAGCGAAACTTTTGGGACGTAACTGGTGGACTGTTGTGGACCTATAGGAAATTTTGGATCAAAGATTAGAGGTCATGGCCATGCGGGCCCAGCTGACCTAGATGGTGGACCTAGTCTGCTTGATCGGGACAAATTGGTTAGGAGGCGTTTGTGATTTGGTTGTTTGTTTTTAAATATTTTTATTGAATATTTATGAATTTTTATTCTAATCACTTTTACTTTCCAAGCATGATATATTTATGTTTTATTGTGCGGATTTGGGTTGAGTTGATTTTAAATGTTTATGCATATTGATAATTGATGATAGCTTGGAAAGTTAATAACGGTTTGAAGAATGGATTTGAAATGTGAATTATGGGAAAAAAGAATTTATGAAATATTCAGGAGAGGCTTGGGGAAGTACTCGAGTTGGGAATGGCTTGGATAACCCTAAATTTAATGAAATGATTGGTTTTATGTTTATTTATTTTTATGTGTTAAATGGTTTAAAATTGGATTGTGCTGAGAAATATGGTTGACTTCAGGAATATTGATGTCTTCGAACATCCTGGATGCCTTCAAAGATATTGATGTCTTTGGACATCCCAGTTTCCTTCGAGAAATAAAAGTGTCTTTGGACATACAGTTGCCTTCAAAATGTCTTCGATCATATGGTTGCCTTCAGATTGTCTTTGGAAACCCCAATTGCCTTTGGATTTTTCTACACGCGTGTGACATTGCCCCACGAGTATCGGGGACGCCTGAACCTTGTGGTTCTACGATTTGCATTCTCAAGTTGAGCGTATCTGCCTTAGTTTTGGTAGGATTTGAGTTCTTAGGTTGAGTATATATCTCTGAGTTCTGCAAAGATTACATTCTCAAGTTGACCATTTGTCCATGAGTTCTGCTAGGATGTGTCACACATGTGTAGTATTTGGAATTGATGGATTATTTATGGAATTGACCGATTATTTATGGAATTGACAGATTATGCTTGGGTCCTGTTTGGTTCATGGCAAATGAGGCTTGAGGATGGGAAATCAATAGCTTTCCCGTGTGTGGTAAGTCCATGCATGGGAAATCGTTGCCTTGGACATGAGAAAGTAGGGGGAAAGTGAAGCCATCCTCCCCTCTTGGGTTTTGTTTCCCCCCTCATGAGAAAGTTTGGGAAAATGAACCAACATTAAATACACATTTTTCATGACCATAATTTCCCCATTAACAATTTAGAATCACAATATAGCATTAAATGCATTCTTTTTTTTATTTGATTTCATATGGATATAATTGAAAAATTAAACAAACTTCATTTTACATTCCTACACAAACCAAACATGTGAAATGAAATAAAGTAGTATTTCTTGATTACTGTCCCAGAATTACCAAACATGGGAAAGCAATCTCCATTTCCCATCCCTTGGGAAATGACATGGGAGGAGGGGGAGGAAGGGGCCTATAACCCTTTGAAACTTTTGCTAATTGCTATGTGGCTTATACCTTGTGCTTGCTGAACACTTGGAAAATAAAGTGTTTTTGCTGTGTATGTAGATTTGTTTTGGGATTAGAGCCATTTTCAAGAGAGGCTCTGCTGATTTTCTGGTAGAAGTCAAACTCTAAAGTTGTTTTGGAATTAGGGGAAAAAGGGTATTTTTGTAATTTGGGCTGACATGTGCCTGGTGTCGGATAGGGAGAGGGTTCTTCATTGACTGGAAGAAAATAGAGATTGAGCAGAAGCTTCAAATTGAAGTTGAGTCCAAGCTCGTTATTGACTGTTTGCATGATAGAGCGGAAACTTCATGGAATATGCAAGTGATCATTATGATATCCTGGCACTTTGATCCTTCTATGATGAAGTCCAATTTAGGCATATTTATCAGGAAGCTACTGTGGTAGCAAATTTCCTCCTAGGTGCAATTATATGGAAGATCTTCACTCCACTTTAAATGTTCTTTGAAAATTCCCTACAAAACGTGAACAATCAATCAGATAAACACCAGTGTAGTGTTGGCCAAGGGCCCTCCGATGCCTAACTCATGAAATAATCTCAGGGAGATGTGTGTATTTCTGAAAGGAACAAGAAAAATTATCTCAGAAGGAGAGGGAGAGAGAATGGCGTGAGAAAGAGAGAGAGAGAGAGAGAGGTTTGAGTGAGTGAAATCTAGGGTTTGGTTATTCTCTTCCCTTTACACAATTGAATTCTCAATTACCTTGTTTGGTGTCTTTCTGGTGAGGTTTGAGTGAAATTCAATTGCTAAAACTATGCAATTACCAACCACTCCATTTACAGTACAAACCTGAATTGTCCAATTTATTGGACCAATCGATATCAGATTGAGCCCAAAACATGGGGATCATCATAATATGGTGGGAGGAGTCATTTAGTGAGTTTTGAGTGAAATCCAATTGCTAAAACTATGCAATACACCAACCACTCCATTACAGAATGAACTTCGTATGAACCTATATTGTCCAAATTCTTGGACCAATTGAAATCGGACTGAGCCAAAAACAAGGGCAACGTCATAATATGGTGGGAGGAGTCATTTGGTGAGTTTTGAGTGAAATCCAATCTCTAAAACTAGGAAATACACTAACCACTCCATTTTAGATTGAACTTCGTATGAACCAGAGTTGTCCAATTTCTTGGACCAATCGATATCAGATTGAGCCCAAAACTTGGGCAACATCATAATATGGTGGGAGGAGTCATTTCGTGAGCTTTGAGTGAAATCCAATCTCTAAAACTATGAAATACCCCAACCACTCCATTCATATAACGAACTTCGTACGAACTGGAATTATCCAATTTCAGGGACAAATCGTTATGGGATTGAGCCCAAAACTTGGGCAACATCATAGTATGGTGGGAGGAGTCATTTGGTGAGTTTTGAGTGGAAATCCAATCTCTAAAATTATGCAACACACCAGCCACTCCAATTCGGAACGAACTGCCATTGAACATGAATTGTCCAATATCTTACACATATTGATTTCCGATCGAGCCCAAAACTTGGGCATCATCAAAATATGGTGGGAGGAGTCATTTGGAGAGTTTTGAGTGAAATCCAATCGCTAGAACTATGCAATATAGCAACCACTCCAATAAGGAACGAACTGCCTTTGAACATGAATTGTCCAATTTCTTACACCGATTGATTTCCGATCGAGCCCAAAACTTGGGCATCATCATAATATGGTGGGAGGAGTCTTTTGGGGAGTTTTGAGTGAAATCCAATCCCTAGAACTATGCAATACACCAACCACTCCAATTCGGAACGAAGTGCCTTTGAACTTGAATTGTCCAATTTCTTACACCTATTGATTTCCAATTGAGCCCAAAACCTGGGCATCGTCATAATATGGTGGGAGGAGTCATTTGGAGAGTTTTGAGTGAAATCCAATCGCTAGAACTGTGCAATACACCAACCACTCCAATAAGGAACGAATTACCTTCGAACTTGAATTGTCCAATTTCTTACACCTATTGATTTCCGATTGAGAGCCCAAAACTTTGGCATCTTCATAATATGGTGGGATGAGTCATTTGATGATTTTTGAGTGAAATCCAATTGCTAGAACTATGCAATACACCAACCACTGCAATTCGAAACGAACTGCCTTTCAACTTGAATTGTCCAATTTCTTACACCTATTGAGTTCTGATCGAGCCCAGAACTTGGGCATCATCATAATATGGTGGGAAGAGTCTTTTGGAGAGCTTTGAGTGAAATCCAATTGCTAGAACTATGCAATACAACAACCACTCCAACTCAGAACGAAGTGCCTTGCAACTTGAATTGTCCATTTTCTTACACCTATTGATTTTTGATCGAGCCCAAAACTTGGGTATCATCATAATATGGTGGGAGGAGTCATTTGGTGAGTTTTGAGTGAAATCCAATCGCTAGAACTACGGAATACACCAACCACTCCAATTCGGAACAAACTGCCTTTGAACTTGAAGTGTCCAATTTCGTACACCTATTGATTTCCGATCGAGCCCAAAACTTGGGCATCATCATAATATGGTGGGAGGAGTCATGTGGTGAGTTTTGAGTAAAATCCAATCGCTAGAACTACGGAATACACCAACCACTCCAATTCGGAACAAACTACCTTTGAACTTGAAGTGTCCAATTTCGTACACCTATTGATTTCCGATCGAGCCCAAAACTTGGGCATCATCATAATATGTTGGGAGGACTCATTTGGAGAGTTTTCAGTGAAATCCAATCGCTAGAACTACGAAATATACTAACCACTCCAATAAGGCACGAACTGCCTTTGAACTTCAATTGTCCAATTTCGTACACCTATTGATTTCCGATCGAGCCCAAAACTTGGGCATCATCATAATATGTTGGGAGGACTCATTTGGTGAGTTTTCAGTGAAATCCAATCGCTAGAACTACGAAATATACCAACCACTCTAATTCGGAACAAACTACCTTTGAACTTGAAGTGTCCAATTTCGTACACCTATTGATTTCCGATCGAGCCCAAAACTTGGGCATCATCATAATATGTTGGTAGGAGTCATTTGGTGAGTTTTGAGTGAAATCCAATAGCTAGAACTGTGCAATACACCAACCACTCCAATAAGGAACGAACTGCCTTTGAACTTGAATTGTCCAATTTCTTACACCTATTGATTTCCAATCGAGCCCAGAACTTGGACAACATCTTAATAAGGTGGGAGGAGTCGTTTGGTGAGTTTTGAGTGAAATCCAATCGCTAGAACTATGCAACACACCCACCACTCCAATTCAGAACGAAGTGCCTTTGAACTTGAATTGTCCATTTTTTTACACCTATTGATTTTCGATCGAGCCCAAAACTTGGGCATCATCATTATATGGTGGGAGGAGTCATTTGGAGAGTTTTGAGTAAAATACAATCGCTAGAACTATCCAATACACCAACTACTCCAATAAGGAATGAACTGGCTTTGAACTTGAATTGTCCAATTTCTTACACCTATTGATTTCCGATCAAGAGCCCAAAGCTTGAGCATCTTCATAATATGGTGGGAGGAGTCATTTGGAGATTTTTGAGTGAAATCCAATCGCTAAAACTACGGAATACACCGACCACTCCAATAAGGAACGAACTGCCTTTGAACTTGAATTGTCCAATTTTTTACACCTATTGATTTCCGATCAAGCCCAAAACTAGGGCATCATCATAATATGGTGGGAGGAGTCGTTTGGTGAGTTTTGAGGGAAATCCACTCACTAGAACTATGCAATACACCAACCACTCCAATTCGGAACGAATTGCCTTTGAACTTGAATTGTCCAATTTCTTACACCTATTGATTTTTTATCAATCCTAAAACTCGGGCATCATCATAATATGGTGGGAGGAGTCACTTGGTGAGTTTTGAGTGAAATCCAATAACTAGAACTATGCAATACACCAAGTAGTCCAATTCGGAACGAAGTGCCTTTGAACTTGAATTGTCCAATTTCGTACACGTATTGATTTCCGATCGAGCCCAAAACTTGGGCATCATCTTAAGATGGTGGCAGGAGTCATTTGAGGAGTTTTGAGTGAAATCCAATCGCTAGAACTATGCAATACACCAACAACTCCAATAAGGAACGAACTGCCTTTGAACTTGAATTGTCCAATTTCTTACACCTATTGATTTCCGATCGAGAACCCAAAACTTGGGCATCATCAGAATATGGTGGGAGGAGTCATTTGGAGAGTTTTGAGTGAAATCTCATCGCTAGAACTATGAAATACACCAACCACTCCAAAAAGGAATGAACTGCCATTGAACTTGAATTATCCAATTTCTTACCCCTATTGATTTTCGATCGAGAGCCCAAAACTTGGGCATCTTCATAATATGGTGGGAGGAGTAATTTTGAGAGTTTTGAGTGAAATCCAATCGCTAGAACTACGGAATACACCGATCACTCCAATAAGGAACGAATTGCCTTTGAACTTGAATTGTCCAATTTCTTATACCTATTGATTTCCGATCGGGAGCCCAAAACTTTGGCATCTCGATAATATGGTGGGATGACTCATTCGGTGAGTTTTGAGTGAAATCCAATAGCTAGAACTATGCAATACACCAACCACTCCAATAAGGAATGAACCACCTTTGAAATTGAATTGACCAATTTCTAACACCTATTGATTTCCGATCGAGCCCAAAACTTGGGCATCATCATAATATGGTGGGTGGAGTCTTTTGGAGAGTTTTGAGTGAAATCCAAATGCTAGAACTATGCAATACACCAACCACTCCAATTCGTAACGAACTGCCTTTGAACTTGAATTGTCCATTTTCTTACAACTATTGATTTTCGATCGAGCCCAAAACTTGGGCATCATCATAATATGGTGGGATGAGTCATTTGGAGAGTTTTGAGTGAAATCCAATCGCTAGAACTATGCAATACACCAACCACTCCAACAAGGAACGAATTGCCTATGAACTTGAATTGTCCAATTTCTTACAGCTATTGATTTCCGATTGAGCCCAAAACTTGGGCATCACCATAATATGGTGGGAGGAGTCGTTTGGGGAGTTTTGAGGGAAATCCACTCACTAGAACTATGCAATACACCAACCACTCCAATTTGGAACGAACCGCCATTGAACTTGAATTGTCCAATTTCTTACACCTATTGATTTTTGATCGATCCTAAAACTTGGGCATCATCTTAATATAGTGGGAGGAGTCGTTTCGTGAGTTTTGAGTGAAATCCAAGCGCTAGAACTATGCAATACACCTAGCACTCCAATTCGGAACGAAGTGCCATTGAACTTGAATTGTTCAATTCCATACACCTACTGATTTCCGATCGAGCCCAAAACTTGGGCATCATCATAATATGGTGGGAGGAGTCGTTTGGTGAGTTTTGAGGGAAATCCGTTCACTAGAACTATGCAATACACCAACCACTCTAATTCGGAACGAACTGCCTTTGAACTGGAATTGTCCAATTTCTTACACCTACTGATTTTTGATCGATCCTAAAACTTGGGCATCATCATAATATGGTGGGAGGAGTCACTTTGTGAGTTTTGAGTGAAATCCAACAGCTGGAACTATGCAATACACCAAGCACTCCAATTCGGAATGAACTGCCTTTGAACTTGAATTGTCCAATTTCTTACACCTATTGATTTCCGATCGAGCCCAAAACTTGGGCATCATCATAATATGGTGGGAGGAGTCATTTGGTGAGTTTTGAGTGAAATCCAATCGCTTGAACTACGGAATAGACTAACCACTCCAATAAGGAACGAACCGCCTTTCAACTTGTATTGTCCATTTTCTTAAACCTATTGATCTCCGATCGAGCCGAAAACTTGGGCATCATCATAATATGGTGGGACGAGTCATTTGGTGAGTTGTGAGCGAAATCCAAGCGCTAGAACTAAGCCATACACCAACCACTCCAATAAGGAATGAACTGCCTTTTAACTTGAATTTTCCATTTTCTTACACCTATTGATTTCCGATCGAGACCAAATCTTGGGCGTCATCGAAATATTGTGAGAGGAGTTTTTTGGTGAGTTTTGAGTGAAATCCACTCACTAGAACTATGCAATACACCCACCACTCCAATTCGGAACGAAGCGCCTTTGAACTTGAATTGTGCATTTTCTTAGACCTATTGATTTTCGATCGAGCCCAAAACTTGGTCATCATCATAACATGGTGGGAGGAGTCGTTTGGTGAGTTTTGAGTGAAATCCAATCCCTAGAACTTTGCAATACACCAACCACTCCAATTCGGAACAAAGTGCCTTTGGACTTGAATTCTCCATTTTCTTAGACCCATTGATGTCCGATCGATCCCAAAACTTGCTCATCATCATAATATGGTGGGAGGAGTCATTTGGTGAGTTTTGAGTGAAATTCAATCGCTAGAACTTTGCAATACACCAACCACTCCAATTCGGAACAAAGTGCCTTTGGACTTGAATTCTCCATTTTCTTAGACCCATTGATGTCCGATCGATCCCAAAACTTGCTCATCATCATAATATGGTGGGAGGAGTCATTTGGTGAGTTTTGAGTGAAATTCAATCGCTAGAACTTTGCAATACACCAACCACTCCAATTCGGAACGAAGTGCCTTTGGACTTGAATTGTCCATTTTCTTAGACCCATTGATTTCCGATCGATCCATTATTGCTCATCATCATAATATGGTGGGAGGAGTCATTTGGTGAGTTTTGAGTGAAATCCAATCTCTAGAACTATGTCATAGACCAACCACTCGAATTCGGAACAAAGTGCCTTTGAACATGAATTGTCCAATTTGTTACACCTTTTGATTCCCGATTGAGCCCAAAACATGGGCATCATCATAATATGGTGGGAGGAGTTATTTGGTGAGTTTTGGGTGAAATCCAAGCGCTAGAACTACGGAATACACCAACCACTCCAATAAGGAACGAACCGCCTTTGAACTTGTTTTGTCCATTTTCTTAGACCTATTGATTTCCGATCGAGCCCAAAACATAGGCATCATCATAATATGGTGGGAGGAGTCATTTGGTGAGGTTTGAGTGAAATTCAAGTGCTAGAACTATGCTATACACCAACCACTGCAATTCGGAACGATGTGCCTTTGAACTTGAATTGTCCATTTTCAAAGACCTATTCACTTCCGATCGAGCCCTAAACTTGGTCATCATCATAATATGGTGGGAGGAGTCACTACTGCAATAAAGTTAATAGACAACGGTTTTTAGCCATTGTTGAAAGTCTTCTAAAACCGTTGAGGTTAAGAGTGTCGTCTTTTCTACCTATTTATGACAACGGTCAAAAACCGTTGTAATATGTCACTTTCAACAACGGTTTTTAAGTAAAACCGTTGTAAATTCTCATAAATAAAACATGTATACAAAAGCGACCGTTGTAATATAGCCCTTTCAACAACGGTTATTGAGAAAAACCGTTGTAGTAAGTCCCTTTCAACAACAGTTATTGAGAAAAACCGTTGTAGTAAGTCACTTTCAACAACGGTTTTGTTCAATAACCGTTGTAGTAAGTCACTTTCAACAACGGTTTTGTTCAATAACCGTTGTAATATGGTTCTTTCCACAACAGTTATTGATAACTTTGCACAACGGTTTTTAGAATAACCGTTGTAAATGTTCTTATTATACAATGGATGTTGGTTCTAACCGTTGTAATAAGAGGATTTCTACAACGGTTTGAATGGGTAACCGTTGTAGTTAATGATATTCCTTCAGTACTTGATTTAAAAATTAATTAATATTGTTGCATTCCAAAATTAACGAATATAGGTAGAACAATGATGTATTCATATTTCAATATGAAAAGTATTTGAACCTGTTCAATTACAACAATTTGAGGTCTACATGCAATCTAAAGCTTTGAATTTAGTACTTACATCCCAAAGCTACCAACCACAGAATCTAAAACTTTGTACATTCTATGTGAAAATTCTACCATTCACAAAATGACAATCAAAGTGATTGCCACGTAATCATGTTCAAAAGAAACCAAAACAGTGGTTGATAACCTTGTCCACTAGTCTAAGCCAAAAAACCTTGTCCACTTTGAGGTCTGAGCTACACATAATTGGTCATCACACAATCTGCCCACTCATGCCATACTTCATCAATTTGATTTTGTGTATCTGTACAATAATTTGTTTTACTCCGCTGTAACAAGATATCAAAAATAAGACTAAATGATTAAATAGATAAAATAATTTCATAAAACTTTCAATTGAAGTCGAATTAAATAGAAGAGAGATAAGAGATATGACTACCAGTTCAAACTGGTACTCAGAGTATCAACTACACAACATTCAAACTGTGGTATATACTTTATAAGTCCACACACAACTGTTCTAGTGAATCAGCATCAGGATGGTTCTGAGCTTTCGTAATGAGGCCAACACGGATATCAAATCTAGAAATCTCTGCTTCAGCTGCAGATTTTGTGGCATGTTGCTTTTTCTTTCCACTGCTGTCTGTTACAAAAATGGATTATTAGAATAGATATATATTTATGTTACCAATAAATATGAATTACCAATAAAACTGCACCAGTGATGACCTTGCAAAGAAAATGAGAAAAAGAACAGTAAGAAACTTGACAGCATTAGAGAACTTTATATTTCTCAAATAAAGACTCTTTATGATTAATCCGTTGAAAGACAGTTAATACCCCTAGATCTTTGTAATAGAAATTACTTGCTGCATATTTTTTTCTTTTTTCTTTCTCCCAAGCTCATATGAGTGCAAAAAATTTCATTTTTACATGTCACTTGGTAAACCATTGACTGGATTTGGCAGAAACTGAGAAACTTAGTAATCTAATGCATTCTTAATTTTCACTTATTAGCTAAGCACAAGAACGAATAAACAAAATTCCAGTAGAGATTCTACAATAACATGTTCAAGATGATGATTGCACACATAGAAACTATATCAAGCGGCAAGAAAATCTCTGATTTTTTAAAGGTAGGCCATTCATTATCAGATTCGTATAAACATTAATTTTGTTTTGTTTTTCTTATTTGCTTTCGTTTTTTTTTGTTCTTTGAGTCAAGCCTTAAGTATCTAACTTACTAAAGATCAAGTTAACTAACTCAGAAAATCCTTCAATCAAACTCTACTCAGAAAACTATGACAGTCACTGCTTGACTCAGGATAGCAGAAAAGAAACAAATTACCTATAAATACATCGGGGAGAAAAAGCATGCATTACAAGAGGTAATAATACATGGGCTCAAATCAGGATAGCAGAAGAAACAAATTACCTATAAATCGAGTACCTTAAGGGTCATGAAGATTTGCTTGACTCAACAAATCCACTGCTGAGAAGCCTCACCACATACTTGCTGAGTATATCAACTTCCAAATTCACCTTTTGCCCAACCTTCTTCAAAGGAATCACCACGTTCTGCTGAGTATAAGCCACCAACATGAAATTAAAGTTGTCTTCTTTATCAAACACATCCACCACAGTCAAACTACAGAAAATTTCATTCATGACTTCGTTATAGTATATGCTGCTGCTAGAATTTATCTATACATATTTGGCATATGTACAAGTTACAAATCAAAATTTTTCTAACCTGTCTAATCCAGAAAACCTCATGCATTATAATTTTTTAGGTGTTTCTGTTTCACACTGAAAACCTCATGTTTCACACCGAAAACCTCATGAATTAAAAACCATCACCAAAAAAATAAAAAAGCGTCAAAAAGGAAGATGGGAATCATTAAAGTTACCTCAGGCCTATTAGTTAGCAAGTAATATCACCATACTTCAACAAGAATGTTGTATCTTTTACATCTTTTCCAAAAACCTCCATGCCTTTACTCTTAGAAAACTTTCTTGTGAAAACCATAAAAAAAATCTGGAAATGGCACAAACATTCAAATGCAGAAAAAGAGACCAAAACTGAATTCAAGGTTTGAAGACTATACCTCGGTTTGAATGCAAGGTTGCAAATACTTGTCAGTTTTGGAGGCCATATCCAAAGGTTGGGTTGAAGATCTCAACTCTCAACTCAAGTGAAGGGTTTGAAGGCGCTGGAGGAGCAAAGCAATAAACACGAGTGGCGTGGCTCGGGAAATATTAATTTAGAGAAGTCCATGGAACCTCTGCCATACAAAACAGAGCCATGATAGTAATCCCAGCAATATGTTCACTTATCTTATCCATTTCTAACAAGCTAGACATGATTATCACTATTGGTACAATACAATCATTAAATATTAATTGTTTATTTTTTCTTTAACATTTGAAACTAGCACTCAGATCTCTCTTTTATAGAAACAATTCCAAACAACCCTTTTTTTTTCTAGAAAAAATTACGCACCCCATTGTTCTTAGAAAAGAAAATACAAAATAACCCCTCCTGTATCCCTTGCATATCCATCATGTATCCATGTAGTCAACAAGATACAAATTCAGAGTATCTTATGCGTTTTGAGACATACTGGAAATTTAGTGACAGAGATTATCTACAAAGCTTTGAAGGAAGACAGTTCCTGAAAGCCAAATAGCAGAAGATCACATTTCATCTAAATTGGTTTTGTGATGAGGCTCCTCCTTACAATTTTGTACTAAAAAACTTTCCATGTTTGAAATGTCACGGGATAGCTAAAACGTCCATTATTGACAACTCCAAAATCCATAAATAACAGGCTATACAACACATTATCAAAATTCAAAGCACGAAAGCAACAAATTCACATACCAAAAAACAAAGAAGCAAAATAACCACATTTGAGAAACACAAATAATTAATTAATTAAAAATAAGGTATGGTCTCAAATCAAGAGAAGAATGCAAATTCATGCCGCTGGGGATCGAAATTGACTTGGTTAAATAAGATATGAAGCATTGGTCATATCTGAATCGAGTAAAGGAAGGGGAAAAACGGACAATTCAGATGAGAGGAGGCAGCCATTGTGATTGAGAAACAGGGAAACAATGGGAAAATAAGAGAAACATAAACAGAGAAAACAATGACAAGAAGTAAAGACAATTTGAGACATACCGTGGATCAAGAAAGAGAACCCAAAATTAAAAAAAAGATAGAGATATCTCAAATGAAATTAAAATACACGTATGAAATTGCTGCAGCATTAGCAAGACTAAACTGAGATTATCTGAACCTCACCTTCAAATTCGCAAACCACAGTGTTCTTATGAAAGAAAGGGGACTGAGAAAGGGGCCTGAGACTGAGAAAGGGGACCGGCCAGAGTTCTTATGAAAGAAAAGCACTTCATAGTTCTTACCTATCAAAGCTTCAGAGTGAGCGCAACAGCCGTAGAGGGCAAGAGAGATGGAAAAGCTAAGCACCTGCAGAGGAAACAAAGAGAGATGGTTAACACCCAAATCACAACAGTGTCGAAATAAATTGAAATCCTAATTTTTTTTCTTTACCTTTGTTGATCGAGGTAGAGCGACCGCAAGCCAACACCCAAATGGTTAGATTAAAACCCAAATCAATAACCCCAAATCAGTAACCCTAAAATTACAACCCAAATCCCTCTGAACTAGAAGGAAGAGAGAGACAGAAAGAGACGGGAGATGGAGAAGAGAGAGAGAGAGAGAGAGAGAGAGAGAGAGAGAGAGAGAGAGAGAGAGGAAGAGGAGACGCGAGAGATAAGAGATAGAAGAGAAGAGAGAATGAGAACTATCGGGCCTTAAGAAAAAATATTGAGTCACTGTTCACTCCGTGCTTTTTTTTTTAAAAAAGCTTTAATTACAACGGTTGAAACGAAAACCGTTATGGAAAGTTGTGAAATAAAATTAGAAAACCACATACACTAAACCACAACGCTTAAAAACCCCTTTTAACAACGGTTACATAATAACCGTTGTGGAAGAAACAACTACAACGGTTTTGGAGCCAACCGTTGTGTATTTAGCGTTGTCTTTTTAAATATTTGTAGTAGTGAGTCATTTGGTGAGTTTTGAGTGAAATCCAATCGCTAGAACTATGCCATACACCAACGACTCAAATTCGGAACGAAGTGCCTTTGAACTTGAATTGCCCATTTTCTTACTCCTATTGATTTCCGATCGAGCCTAAAACTTGGGTATCATTATAATATGGTGGGAGGAGTCATTTGGTGAGTTTTAAGTGAAATCCAATCGCTAGAACTATGCAATACACCAACCATTCCAATTCGGAACGAAGTGCCTTTGAATTTGAATTATCCATTTTCTTACACCTATTGACTTCCGATCGAGCCCAAAACTTGCTCATCATCATAATATGGTGGGAGGAGTCATTTGGTACGTTTTGAGTGAAATCAAATTACTAGAAGTATGCCATACACCAACGACTCCAATTCGATACGAGGTGCCTTTCAACTTGAATTGTCCAATTTCTTAGACCTATTGATTTCCGATCCAGCCCAAAACTTGGGCATCATCATAATATGGTGGGAGGAGTCATTTGGAGAGTTTTGATTGAAATCCAAGCGCTAGAACTATGCACTACACAAACCACTCCAATGAGGAACGAACTACCTTTGAACTTGAATTGTCCAATTTCTTACACCTATTGATTTCTGATTGAGCCCAAAATTTGGGCATCATCATAATATGGTGGGAGGAGTCTTTTGGTCAGTTTTGAGTGAAATCCACTCACTAGAACTATGCAATAGACCAACCACTCCAATTCGGAACGAAGCGCCTTTGAACTTGAATTGTCCATTTTCTTGGACCAATTGATTTCCGATCGAGCCCACAACTTGGGCATCATCATAATTTGGTGGGAGGAGTCATTTGGTGATTCTTGAGTGATACTTTAATCAATGCAATTAATTTATCCTCACTCATCATTCTACGTGTAAACCACATCTTCATATGAAACCTTTGATCGGTGCATATTTATACATCATTTTGTACCCTTCTAACTTATGATTTGATTATGTTATTGAGTTAAACTTGTGCTTTTATTCCCTTTTCTCTTTATCATTCAGTTCATTGGGCCTTAGGTAGTAATGGTGGCTTTGGATAGGAAAAGATGCAAAATGGTGCAAAAACGAGCAGACTGAGTTAGCAATTTGTTTCGGCCTTAACTTCCTCCTCCCAACTTGTATTGGCCCAATTAATATGTGGTTGGAAAGAAGAGATTTTGAATTGCAAGATGGACTGCTAAAACTTATCAATTGATGAAGCCAAGCCCAATCCATGGGCCCATCAAAATGCACACCATACATTCCAATCTATTTTCGGCAGTCAACTTGCAAGGCCCAAAACGTACACTTGTACTGCTCAAATGGGAATGCTTTCTTCACAGAAGTTGTTCCAATGGGTATCTATTATGACATATCCAAATTTGAGTCCCATTTGATACATATTGTATCCTCAAGCCTTCCTACACCAAGCCTGGTTCAGAAGAATTCGTTTTTCCAGCAACACATGTGCAACAGCAAAAGAACTTTATTAGCCAGCAACAAAGACTAGCAGCACATGGGTTGGCAGCAAATAAAGAGCCAGACCTCCATGCTAAAAGAAGAAACCAGCAATCCCATGTGAAGAAAGCTTAAGGTGCAACAAAAGAAGTATGGGATGGAATTGATTCCAACCACACTAACATAGACAAGATGAAGTGTGAGTTATGGGTTGTATTAAAAGAGGAATGGTGGTGTTGAATTTCATCATGATGTTCCTCCTTCTTAGCCCTATAAATAGAGAAGTCTTCAAGCTTCATAAAACACACCCCCAAGGGGGGGGAGCTCTCAAACACTTCTCTAGAGCTCCCCTCCCTTCTCTCCCTCAAATTCTCTTAGTTTCTCTTTCTAGTTTTCAATTGTTGTAATGAAATATTTGTACTAAATTTTCCTTCAAGTTTTCAAGTTCTACTTTAATTTTATTTGTAATGTACATTCTTTCTTAAGTATTCAAGTTTAATTAGTTTCCAAGTTTCAATTATGGTTTTTGTTTTTATTCATTATGCTTATAAGTTAAAATGCTAGCCCTATGATTGATCACCATTTAGGCTTGCATGTTAGCTATCTTGGTTTGAATTAAGAGAAGACACCACGCTTTAATTCGAATTGAACTATGAATAGGAAGAGTATGTATGGACATTCGACAACAGGGATTAGATACATGCTTGGGATTAGATACCTGAATTGTCCATTTTCTTACACCTATTGATTTTCAATCGAGCCCAAAACATGGGCATCATCATAATATGGTGGGAGCAGTGGCGGATGCAGGAATGACCACTCATGGGGTCATAGTGTAAACTACCAAATAATTTTTTAAGATGAAAAAAATATTGAAAATGAAACGATAGTACTTTCACTCATAATTAATGTCAAAAATAATATTACAAGTTACAATTGTCCACGACGAGGTTTCATATTTTGAAAACGTAGCATTATAGCTTCATTTTCAATACAAGCAAAAACATCTCTCTCAATATAAACCAACAAGCTATCATTCAACCACTCATCTCCCATTTTGTTCCGAAGTGGACCCTTAATAATATTCATGACGGAAAATGCCCTCTCCACTGAAGCTGTTGCAACCGGTAAAACTAGAGCTAATTCAATAAGCAAATACACATAATTAAATGCTAGATGCATCCTTGTCTCCACCATCTTTTTTGCAAGATCACTAATCCCTTTCAATTGGGAGAAGTCACTACTCAAACGCACATGATGAATATAAACCTCAAGTTGATCTTCAAGTACCAAAAGATCCTTATCCGAAAAGTCTTGAGGATAAAATTGAGCAAGGTGAAGTAACTTTTGTTTATCAAAAGCTACAAATGAATTATCCAGACTCAAACATGCCAAACAATTAAGCAACTCGGTATTTACCTCATTGAATCAATCATCTAACTCCGTAAGTTGCTAATCAATGACATAAATAAAGAGCTCCACACGATAATGATGACGATTTGTCTTAATTGGAGCGTTACGCCTTGACCTTCCGGGAAGTACAAATGCCTCATCCATGTTAGGAACTCCAATACGATGTTTGTCACAAAATGAAGATACTTCATCAACCAATGCATCAAACCCATTATTCCTCATCCAATGAAGTGTTTCCTTGCATGATTTCACTAAAGCCATCGCATTCACAATTTCTTGATCCTTCTTTTGCAATGCTTGTGACAAATCATTTGTTACTCCCAATATGGCTTTCATCAAGAAAAGGTGAAACACAAACTCAAAAGTAAGCATTTCCCTCATTAATTTATTTGCTTCACCGGCAATATCATTAGGATTATCATCAATAATCATTTGAAGCACATGAATCACTGATGAAAACATAGAAGTGATGCTAATTAAGGTACCATAATGTGAGTTCCATCGTGTGTCATCGGCACGTTTGAGACTTGTTTCTTGATTTAAGCCTCGACCCGTTATAAGACAATCATTTTCAAAAGCTATCACAAGTTCTTCTTGGAGTTGCGCTCTTAGTGCATCACGTCTCTTGCAAGATGCTCCAACATGATTAACAATGCTATTAGCCGTTGTGAAGAAAGAAGCAATATCAATATTTTTCTTTGCCACGGCAACAAGAGCTAGTTGAAGTTGATGAGCAAAACAATGAACATAATAAGCACACGGCTGTTCTCTCAAAATCTTCGTTTTAAGGCCATTCAACTCACCTCTCATATTGCTTGCTCCATCATAACCTTGTCCTCGTAGCTTGGAAAAGCTCAAACCATTGGAACAAAGGAATGTGTCAATAGCATCCTTTAGTGAAGTTGAAGTGGTATCGGTAACATGTTGAATGCCCACAAACCTTTCAATTACATGTCCTTTGTCATTCACATAACGCAACACCATAGCCATTTGCTCTTTTACCGAAATATCACGTGCTTCATCCACCATTGTAGAAAAGAATCTATCATTTAAATCACTCATTATAGCAACAAGTGTTTCAAGGGCACATGAATTGACAAGATCTTTTTGAATGGTAGGAGCTACGAGCTTGAGATTCCCCGGAGCATTTTCAAACACAACGGCCTTAACTTTCTCATCATTGTCTGCAAGGAATTGCAATAGCTCCAAATAATTTCCCCTATTGCTTGAAGTGGCACTTTCATCATGGCCACGAAAAGCAAGACCTTGTCGCAATAAAAACTTAGTGCACTTAATTGATGCAATCAAGCATGTGCGATAAGCCATACGAGCTTGCTCAGAGTGTTTGTTCACGGCCATTTCAATATGTGCATTTTGATTCATCAAATTTGTAGCCGCTTCTCTTGCTTGGTTATGAGCACTACCAATCGGTCCAACATGCGTATTCATTCTTTCTCTCCCCTGCTTCCAATTCTTAAAGCCTGCTCCAGTGAATGCTTCACTACCTGTCTGGCGCGCAAATGTCACGGCCTGGGTTTCCGGGCTGAGGGGATTCGCGTTAACACGCGGTTTCCTGCTTTTGGACGGGGTGCGTTTGTGCGCGGGCGTGCCAGCACGGTCTACCGTGCGTCGAGATGTTTGAAGCGGGTGTAAGTGTTTAGATGGTGCGCCTGTCTGGACTCGTCTTCTAATCAAACGATTGTAGCCGAGAGAGGAACTAGTCTCGGCTGTAAGGTTCACGGCCTGAACTACAAGGCCGTTGAGTGGTGGTGTTTGGTGGGTTTTAGGGCGATGCTCCGGCGCGCTACTCGATGAGCGGCGGTCGTATTATATATGGGGTGAGTGAGCGAACAACAAGGGTGGTGCTCCGGCGCCTTGAAAATCAAGGGTCGTTTGATATATTGATGAATGGATTTTCCTTACAGACTAACACTACTCCTAGAAAAGCAAGTAAAGATATTGAAAGTGCATTACAGGAAAATATAAGTTGCTCCGTGGGAGGCTTTTGTTTGGTGTTTGAACCCTTTGAAAGTAGTCCTGAGTCTTGTATTTATAGGCAGAGCTCCTGGAGGGGTAATCGAGGCTGAAAATCTGCATGGTGGAGCCTGATTACGCCAAGTGGGTAGTCTAATCGACATTTGGGATCGTGAAGTATGGTGGTGTGACTCCATGAATCCCGGTGAATCTTGGCCGCCGCCCTGATCGTGGGTTCTGCGCTTCTGGCCGTGGAGACGCATTTATTGCTCTGATAGCCAATTACCTAATCTCTCAAGCTGCAAAGAGCTTTGTGAGAATGTTGGCGTCTAATCACTCTGATCTCTGTCACCAAATCCTGACTCCAATCACTTCCCACCTTCCCTCGTGCATTAAATGCTCATTCTTGGCCAGTGGGTTTGCTGCAATAAACAGAGACCTTGCTTCATTAAATGGAGTGTAGGACCCTGCTGTCACGTGATGATCTGACTTTAATGCCTTTGGCCGTGACCTTGCTCGGTCTCGGCCTCGGCCTCGGCCTATAACCTTGGCCGAGATAACCATGCCTTGGTGATTTTTCTTGTTTCTCTGGAAAGCCAAACACCTTGACAAAACGCTGCGTTTCAGCTTGAGGCTGAGAAGAGAAGTTCCCCCGGCCAATTCATGGCCGTGATTTATTAGGCACAAACACTACCCACTTGTTCAAAATTGGATTTAAAGAGATAGCAATAAAGACAAAATGCAGCATCTTTAAATATACTATACTCCAACCAATCGAATTCATCAAACCATTTAGGAATGAATCGTCTATTAATTCCCGAAATGCTACTTTGTGGGAAATTATGACCTCTAGGTTGACAAGGTCCTTTTTGTAGATATGCCCTTCGGATCTCATCTCTAATATTAGAATCATAATCAATCATTTGAGTTCTTAGTCCAGGGTCTGCCTGAAGATTAGCCAAAATCCCATCTAACTCACTTTGTCTTGAACTTGAAGTTGAACCCAAAGTACCAACATTATTCGAACTACTAACCGAAGATGACTTTCTCTTAAAAAATCGTTCCATAATTCTACACATAAATTAATCAAAATAAAAACTCAATCAATTAAAGAACACACCAAACCTATACCAATTAAGCACAACAAAATTCATAAATTAAACCCATATATGTAAAAATAACCAATTATTCAACAAATCAATACATACATCAACTAATAAATCTATAACCTATAATCAAAGTTCAAACCATCAATTTCATCTAAATAATTACGAATTTGATTTCAATTTAATTAAATATATCATACTTCAACATTAATTTAGGCTTAGGGTTTAGAAATTAGAACTTACTTGAATTGAATTGTAAACTTTCACAAAAATAGTGGCGGCAACGGGAACGGCTGGTGGTGAACGGCAGCTAGCACCCTTGGCGGCGGTGGCAAGGAAGGAGATGGTGGTAGAGGTCTTGGGGAGATTGGGGTTAGGGAGGAGAAATATGAAATTTTGGAGTTTGGAGGTTCTGTTTTCGGGTCTGTCTGCTATTAAGAAGCTGCAGCTCGTTTTTTTTTTTTTTTTTTTTTTTAAGTCCTAGACCAAAACGACGTCGTTTTGGCTAGGTCATTTAACAAAAATTGCATTGCCCAAAACAACGTCGTTTTGCAAGGCAGTTTAAAAAAAAAAAAAAAACTGAAAAGAACCCAGCCACCGAAGCTTCTTCTTCTCCATGGGGTCATTTCCATGGCTTCCAAGGGCAAAAAACCAGTCCCTAACACTAAACTTCAGATCTGCCATGGGTCGTTTGACCCCATTGACCCCATGGTGGATCCGCCTCTGGGTGGGAGGAGTCATTTGGAGAGTTTTGAGTGAAATCGAATCGGTAGAACTATGCAATTCACCAACCACTCCAATTCGTAACGAACTACTTTGACCTTGAATTGTCCAATTTCTTACACCCATTAAGTTTCGATCCATCCCAAAACTTGGGCATCATCATAATATATGGTGGGAGGAGTCATTTGGTGAGTTTTGAGTGAAATCCAATCGCTAGAACTATGCAATACACTAACCACTCCAATTCGAAACGAACTGCCGTTAAACATGAATTGTCCAATTTCTTACACCTATTGATTTCGGATTGATCCCAAAACTTTGGCATCGTCATAATATGGTCGGAGGAGTCATTTGGTGAGTTTTGAGTGAAATCCAATCGTTAGAACTATGCAATACACCAACCACTCCAATAAGGAACGAACTGCCTTTGAACTTGAATTGTCCAATTTCTTACTCCTATTGATTTCCGATCGAGACTAAAACTTGGACAACATCATAATATGGAGGGAGGAGTCATTTGGTGAGTTTTGAGGGAAATCCAATCGTTAAAAATGCGCAACACACCAACCACTCCAATTTTGAACGAAGTGCTTTTGAACATGAATTGTCCATTTTCTTACACCTATTGATTTCCGATCGAGCCCAAAACCTTGGCATCATCTCAATATGGTGGGAGGAGTCACTTGGAGAGTTTTGAGTGAATTACAATCACTAGAACTACGGAATACACCAACCACTCCAATATGGAACGAACTACCTTTGAACTTGAATTGTCCATTTTCATACACCTATTGATTCCTGATCGAGCCCAAAACTTGGGCATCATCATAATATGGTGGGAGGAGTCATTTGGTGAGTTTTAAGTGAAATCCAATCTCTAGAACTATGCAATACACCAACCACTCCAATTCGGAACGAACTGCCCTTGTACTTGAATTGTCCATTTTCAAACACCTATAGATTTTGGATCGATCCCAAAACTTGGGCATCATCACAATATGGTGGGAGGAGTCATTTGGTGAGTTTTGAGTGAAATCCAATCGCTAGAACTATGCAAAACACCAACCACTCCAATTCGGAACCAACTTCCTTTAAACTTGAATTGTCGAATTTCAAACACCGATTGATTTCGGATCGTTCCCAAAACTTGGGAATCATCATAATATGGTGGGAGGAGTCATTTGGTGAGTTTTGATTGAAATTCAATGGCTAGAACTACGGAATACACTAAACACTCCAATAAGGAACAAACTGCCTTCGAACTTGAATTGTCCAATTTCTTACACCCATTGATTTCCGATCGAGCCCAAAACTTGAGCATCATCATATTGATTTCCGATCGAGCCCAAAACTTGGGCATCATCATAATATGGTGGGAGGAGTCATTTTGAGAGTTTTGAGTGAAATCCAATCTCTAGAACTATGCAATACACCAACCACTCCAATTCGTAACGAACTACTTTGACCTTGAATTGTCCAATTTCTTAAACCTATTGATTTCCGATCGAGCCCAAAACTTGGGCATCATCGTAATATGGTGGGAAGAGTCATTTGGTGAGTTTGGAGTGAAATCCAATGGCTGGAACTACGGAATATACCAACCACTCAAATAAGGAATGAACTGCCATTGAACTTGAATTGTCCAATTTCTTACACCTATTAATTTCCGATCGAGCCCTAAACTTTGTCATCATCATAATATGGTGGGAGGAGTCATTTGGTGAGTTTTGAATGAAATCCAATTTCTAGAACTATGCAATACACCAATCACCCCAATTCGAAACGAACTGCCTTTGAACTTGAATTATCCAATTTCTTACCCCTATTGATTTCCGATTGAGCCTAAAACTTGGGCATCAACATAATGTGGTGGGAGTAGTCATTTGGAGAGTTTTGATTGAAATCCAAGCACTAGAACTATGCAATACACAAACCACTCCAATGAGGAACGAACTGCCTTTGAACTTGAATTGTCCAATTTCTTACCCCTATTGATTTCCGATCAAGCCCAAAACTTGAGCTTGATCATATTATGGTGGGAGGAGCCATTTGGTGAGTTTGAGTGAACTCCAATTGCTAGAACTACGGAATACACCGACCGCACTAATTCGGAATGAAATGCCTTCGAACATGAATTGTCCAATTTCTTACACCTATTGATTTCAGATGGAGCCCAAAACTTGGGCGTCATCATAATATGGTGGAAGGAGTCATTTGGTGAGTTTTGAGTGAAATCCAATCGCTAGAACTGCGCACTACAATAAGGAACGAACTGCCATTCAACTTGAATTGTCCAATTTGTTACACCTATTAATTTCCGATCGAGCCCAAATGTTGGGCATCATCATAATATGGTGGGAGGAGTCATTTGGAGAGTTTTGAGTGAACTCCAAGCGCTAGAACTATGCTATACACCAACCACTCCAATTCGTAACGAAGTGCCTTTGAACTTGAATTGTCCATTTTCTTAGACCTATTGACCTCCGGTCGAGCCCAATACTTGGTCATCATTATAATCTGGTGGGAGGAGTCATTTGGTGAGTTTTGAGTGAAATCCAATCGCTAGAACTGTGCCGTACACCAACCACTCCAATTCGAAACGAAGTGCCTTTGCACTTGAATTATCCAATTTCTTACCCCTATTGATTTCCGATCGAGCCCAAAACTTGGATATCAACAAAATGTGGTGGGAGTAGTCATTTGGTGAGTTTTGAGTGAAATCCAATTGCTAGAACTATGCAATACACTAACCACTCCAATTCGAAATGAACTGCCTCTGAACTTGAATTGTCCAATTTCAAACACCGATTAATTTCGGATCGTTCCCAAAACTTGGGCATCATCATATTATGGTGGGAGGAGTCATTTGGTGAGTTTGAGTGAAATCCAATGGCTAGAACTACGGAATACACTAACCACTCCAATAAGGAACAAACTGCCTTCGAACTTGAATTGTCCAATTTCTTACACCCATTGATTTCCGATCGAGCCCAAAACTTGAGCATCATCATATTGATTTCCGATCGAGCCCAAAACTTGGGCATCATCATAATATGGTGGGAGGAGTCATTTTGAGAGTTTTGAGTGAAATCCAATCTCTAGAACTATGCAATACACCAACCACTCCAATTCGTAACGAACTACTTTGACCTTGAATTGTCCAATTTCTTAAACCTATTGATTTCCGATCGAGCCCAAAACTTGGGCATCATCGTAATATGGTGGGAAGAGTCATTTGGTGAGTTTGGAGTGAAATCCAATGGCTGGAACTACGGAATATACCAACCACTCAAATAAGGAATGAACTGCCATTGAACTTGAATTGTCCAATTTCTTACACCTATTAATTTCCGATCGAGCCCTAAATTTTGTCATCATCATAATATGGTGGGAGGAGTCATTTGGTGAGTTTTGAATGAAATCCAATTTCTAGAACTATGCAATACACCAATCACCCCAATTCGAAACGAACTGCCTTTGAACTTGAATTATCCAATTTCTTACCCCTATTGATTTCCGATTGAGCCCAAAACTTGGGCATCAACATAATGTGGTGGGAGTAGTCATTTGGAGAGTTTTGATTGAAATCGAATCGGTAGAACTATGCAATTCACCAACCACTCCAATTCGTAACGAACTACTTTGACCTTGAATTGTCCAATTTCTTACACCCATTAAGTTTCGATCCATCCCAAAACTTGGGCATCATCATAATATATGGTGGGAGGAGTCATTTGGTGAGTTTTGAGTGAAATCCAATCGCTAGAACTATGCAATACACTAACCACTCCAATTCGAAACGAACTGCCGTTAAACATGAATTGTCCAATTTCTTACACCCATTAAGTTTCGATCCATCCCAAAACTTGGGCATCATCATAATATATGGTGGGAGGAGTCATTTGGAGAGTTTTGAGTGAAATCGAATCGGTAGAACTATGCAATTCACCAACCACTCCAATTCGTAACGAACTACTTTGACCTTGAATTGTCCAATTTCTTACACCCATTAAGTTTCGATCCATCCCAAAACTTGGATATCAACAAAATGTGGTGGGAGTAGTCATTTGGTGAGTTTTGAGTGAAATCCAATTGCTAGAACTATGCAATACACTAACCACTCCAATTCAAAATGAACTGCCTCTGAACTTGAATTGTCCAATTTCAAACACCGATTAATTTCGGATCGTTCCCAAAACTTGGGCATCATCATATTATGGTGGGAGGAGTCATTTGGTGAGTTTGAGTGAAATCCAATGGCTAGAACTACGGAATACACTAACCACTCCAATAAGGAACAAACTGCCTTCGAACTTGAATTGTCCAATTTCTTACACCCATTGATTTCCGATCGAGCCCAAAACTTGAGCATCATCATATTGATTTCCGATCGAGCCCAAAACTTGGGCATCATCATAATATGGTGGGAGGAGTCATTTTGAGAGTTTTGAGTGAAATCCAATCTCTAGAACTATGCAATACACCAACCACTCCAATTTAGAACAAACTGCCTTTGAACTTGAATTGTCCAATTTCTTAAACCTATTGATTTCCGATCGAGCCCAAAACTTGGGCATCATCGTAATATGGTGGGAAGAGTCATTTGGTGAGTTTGGAGTGAAATCCAATGGCTGGAACTACAGAATATACCAACCACTCAAATAAGGAATGAACTGCCATTGAACTTGAATTGTCCAATTTCTTACACCTATTAATTTCCGATCGAGCCCTAAACTTTGTCATCATCATAATATGGTGGAAGGAGTCATTTGGTGAGTTTTAAATGAAATCCAATTTCTAGAACTATGCAATACACCAATCACCCCAATTCGAAACGAACTGCCTTTGAACTTGAATTATCCAATTTCTTACCCCTATTGATTTCCGATTGAGCCCAAAACTTGGGCATCAACATAATGTGGTGGGAGTAGTCATTTGGAGAGTTTTGATTGAAATCCAAGCACTAGAACTATGCAATACACAAACCACTCCAATGAGGAACGAACTGCCTTTGAACTTGAATTGTCCAATTTCTTACCCCTATTGATTTCCGATCAAGCCCAAAACTTGAGCTTGATCATATTATGGTGGGAGGAGCCATTTGGTGAGTTTGAGTGAACTCCAATAGCTAGAACTACGGAATACACCGACCGCACTAATTCGGAATGAAGTGCCTTCGAACATGAATTGTCCAATTTCTTACACCTATTGATTTCAGATGGAGCCCAAAACTTGGGCGTCATCATAATATGGTGGAAGGAGTCATTTGGTGAGTTTTGAGTGAAATCCAATCGCTAGAACTGCGCACTACAATAAGGAACGAACTGCCGTTCAACTTGAATTGTCCAATTTGTTACACCTATTAATTTCCGATCGAGCCCAAATATTGGGCATCATCATAATATGGTGGGAGGAGTCATTTGGAGAGTTTTGAGTGAACTCCAAGCGCTAGAACTATGCTATACACCAACCACTCCAATTCGTAACGAAGTGCCTTTGAACTTGAATTGTCCATTTTCTTAGACCTATTGACCTCCGGTCGAGCCCAATACTTGGTCATCATTATAATCTGGTGGGAGGAGTCATTTGGTGAGTTTTGAGTGAAATCCAATCGCTAGAACTGTGCCGTACACCAACCACTCCAATTCGAAACGAAGTGCCTTTGAACTTGAATTATCCAATTTCTTACCCCTATTGATTTCCGATCGAGCCCAAAACTTGGATATCAACAAAATGTGGTGGGAGTAGTCATTTGGTGAGTTTTGAGTGAAATCCAATTGCTAGAACTATGCAATACACTAACCACTCCAATTCGAAATGAACTGCCTCTGAACTTGAATTGTCCAATTTCAAACACCGATTAATTTCGGATCGTTCCCAAAACTTGGGCATCATCATATTATGGTGGGAGGAGTCATTTGGTGAGTTTGAGTGAAATCCAATGGCTAGAACTACGGAATACACCAACCATTGCAATAAGGAACAAACTGCTTTCGAACTTGAATTGTTAAATTTCTTACACCAATTGATTTCCGATCGAGCCCAAAACTTATGCATCATCATATTGATTTCCGATCGAGCCCAAAATTTGGGAATCGTCGTAATAGGGTGGGAGGAGTCATTCGGTGTGTTTTGTGTGAAATCCAATCTCTAAAACTGTGCAATACACCAACCATTCCAAGTCGGAACGAAGTGCTTTTTAACTTGAATTCTCCCTTTTCTTGCACCGACTGATTTCTGATGGAGCCCAAAACTTGGGCGTCATCATATTATGGTGGGAGGAGTCATTTGGTGAGTTTTGAGTGAAATCCAATCGCTAGAACGATGCATAAAACCAACCACTCCAATTCGGAACGAACTGCCTTTGAACATGAATTGTCCAATTTTTTACACCTATTAATTTTCGATTGAGCCCAAAACTTTGGCATCATCATAATATGGTGGGAGGAGTCATTTGGTGACTTTTGAGTGAAATCCAATCTCTAGAACTATGCAATACACCAACCACCCCAATTCGGAACGAACTGCCTTTGAACTTGAATTGTCGAATTTCTTACACCTATTGATTATCGATCGACTCCAAAACTTTGGCATCATCGTAATATGGAGGGAGGAGTCATTTGGAGAGTTTTGAGTGAAATCCAATTGCTAGAACTATGCAAAACACCAACCACTCCAATTCGGAACGAACTGCCTTTGAACTTGAATTGTCCAATTTCTTGCACCTATTGATTTCCGATCGAGCCCAAAACTTGAGCATCATCATAATATGGTGGGAGGAGTCATTTGGTGAGTTTTGAGTGAAATCCAATGGCCAGAACTACGGAATACACCAGCCACCCCAATAAGGAACATACTGCCTTTGAACTTCAATTGTCAAATTTCTTACACCTATTGATTTCCGATCATGTCCAAAACTTGGGCATCATCACAATAAGGTGGGAGGAGTCATTTGGTGAGGTTTGAGTGAAATCCAATTGCTAGAACTACGGAATACACCAACCCCTCCAATAAGGAACGAACTGCCTTTGAACTTCAATTGTCAAATTTCTTACTACCATTGATTTTCGTGCAAGCCCAAAACAAGGGCAACATCATAATATGGGCGGAGGAGTCATTGGTGAGCTTTGAGTGAAATCCAATCCCTAGAACTGTAAAATACACCAACCACTCCCACTCGGAACGAAGAGCTTGCGAACTTGAATTGCCCATTTTCTTACACCTATTGATTTCCGATCGAGCCCAAAACTTGGGCATCGCCATAATATGGTGGGAGGAGTCATTTGGTGAGTTTTGAGTGAAGTACAATCGCTAGAACTACGCAATACACCAACCACTCCAATTCGGAACGAATTGCCTATGAATTTGAATTGTCCAGTTTCAAACACCTATTGATTTCAGATCGATCCCCAAAAATGGGCATCATCATAATATGGTGGGAGTAGTCATTTGGTGAGTTATGGGTGAAATCCAATCACTAGAACTATGCAATACACCAACCACTCCAATTCGTAACGAACTGCCTTTGAACTTGAATTGTCCAATATCTTGCACCTATTGATTTCCGATCGAGCCCAAAACTTGAGCATCATCGTAATATGGTGGGAGGAGTCATTTGGTGAGTTTTGAGTGAAATCCAATGGCCAGAACTACGGAATACACCAGCCACCCCAATAAGGAACATACTGCCTTTGAACTTCAATTGTCAAATTTCTTACACCTATTGATTTCCGATCATGTCCAAAACTTGGGCATCATCACAATAAGGTGGGAGGAGTCATTTGGTGAGGTTTGAGTGAAATCCAATTGCTAGAACTACGGAATACACCAACCCCTCCAATAAGGAACGAACTGCCTTTGAACTTCAATTGTCAAATTTCTTACTACCATTGATTTCCGTGCAAGCCCAAAACAAGGGCAACATCATAATATGGGCGGAGGAGTCATTGGTAAGCTTTGAGTGAAATCCAATCCCTAGAACTGTACAATACACCAACCACTCCAACTCGGAACGAAGAGCTTTCGAACTTGAATTGCCCATTTTCTTACACCTATTAATTTCCGATCGAGCCCAAAACTTGGGCATCGCCATAATATGGTGGGAGGAGTCATTTGGTTAGTTTTGAGTGAAGTACAATCGCTAGAACTACGCAATACACCAACCACTCCAATTCGGAACGAATTGCCTATGAATTTGAATTGTCCAGTTTCAAACACCTATTGATTTCGGATCGATCCCCAAAAATGGGCATCATCATAATATGGTGGGAGGAGTCATTTGGTGAGTTTTGAGTGAAGTACAATCGCTAGAACTACGCAATACACCAACCACTCCAATTCAGAACGTATTGCCTATGAATTTGAATTGTCCAGTTTCAAACACCTATTGATTTCGGATCGATCCCCAAAAATGGGCATCATCATAATATGGTGGGAGGAGTTATTTGGTGAGTTTTGAGTTAAATCCAACCGCTAAAACTACGGAATACACCAACCACTCCAATAAGGAGCGAACTGCCTTTGAACTTGAATTGTCCATTTTCTTACACCTATTGATTTCCAATTGTGCCCAAAACTTGGGCCTCAACATATTATGGTGGCAGGAGTCATTTGGAAAGTTTTGAGGGAAATCCAATCGCCAGAACAATGCAATACACCAACCACTCCAATTCGGAACGAACTGCCTTTGAACGTGAATTGTCCAATTTCTTACTCCAATTTATTTCTGATCGTGCCCAAAACTTGGGCCTCATCATAATATGGTCGGAGGAGTCATTTGGTGAGTTTTGAGTGAAATCCATTCTTTAGAACTACGGATTACACAAACCACTCGAATTCGGAACGAACTGCCTTTGAACTTGAATTGTCCATTTGCTACACCTATGGAGTTGTGATCGAGCCCAAACTTGGGCAACATCATAATAGGGTGTTAGTAGTCATTTGGTGTGTTTTGAGTGAAATCCAATTGCTAGAACTATGCAAAACACCAACCACTCCAATTCGGAACGAACTGCCTTTGAACTTGAATTGTCCAATTTCTTACACATATGGATTTCCCATCGAGCCCAAAACTTGGGCATCATCATAACATGGAGGGAGGAGTCATTCGTTGAGTTTTGAGTGAATTCCAATCGCTAGAACAACGGTATACACCAACCACTCCAATAAGGAACGAACTGCCTCTGAACAAGAATTGTCCAATTTCTTACACCTATCGATTTCCGATCGAGCTCAAAACCTTGGACAACATCATAATATGGTGGGAGTAGTCATTTGGTGGGTTTTGAGTGAAATCCAGTCGCTAGAACTATGCAATACACTAACCACTCCAATAAGAAACGAATTGCCTTTGAACTTGAATTGTCCAATTTCTTACACCCATTGATTTTCGATTGAGCCCAAAACTTGGGCATCATCATAATATGGTGGGAGGACCCATTTGGTGAGTTTTGAGTGAAATTCAATGATTAGAACTACGGAATACGCCAACCACTCCAACAAGGAACGAACTTCCTTTGAACATGAATTGTCTAGTTTCACACCCCTACTGATTTCCGATCGAGCCCTAAACCTGGGCATAAGCACAGCATTGTGGGAGGAGTCATTTTGTGAGTTTTGAGTGAAATCGAATCTCTAAAACTATACAATACACCAACCACTCCAATTCGAAATGAACTTCCTTTGAACTTGAATTGTCCAATTTCTTACCCTATTGATTTCCGGTCGAGCCAAAACTTGGACAACAACATAATATGGTGGGAGGAGCCATTTGATGAGTTTTGAGGGAAATCCAATCGTTAGAACTACGGAATACACGAACCACTCCAAGTCGGAACGAATTGGCTTTGAACTTGAATTGTCCAATTGTTACACCGTTTGCCTTTCGAACGAGGGCCAAAACTTGGGCATCATCATAGTATGGTGGGAGGAGTCATTTGGGGAATTTTGAGTGAAATCTGATCGCTAGAACTATTCAATTCACCAACCATTCCAATTTAGAGTGAATGGACTGCATTTGAACTAGAATTGTCCAATTTCTTACACCTACTGTTTTCCAATCGAGCCCTAAACTTGGGCATCCTCATAATATGGTGGGAGGAGTCATTTGGGGAGTTTTTAAAGTGAAATCAAATCGCTAGAACATTGGAATACACCAACCGCCCCAATATGGAACGAACTGCTGTTGAACCTGAATTGTCCAATTTCTTACCCCTATTGATTTTCGATGAAGCCCAAAACTTGGGCATCATCATAATATGGTGGGAGGAGTCATTTTGTGAGTTTTGAATGAAATCCAATGGTTGGAACTACGGAATACACCAAAGACTCCAATAAGGAACGTACCACCTTCAAACTTGAATTCTCTAATTTCTTACCCCTATTGATTTCGGATCGAGCCCAAAACTTGGACAACATCATAATATATATGGTGGGAGGAGTCATTTGGTGAGTTTTGAGTGAAATCCAAATGCTAGAACTTTACAATACACCAACCACTCCAATAAGGAACGAACTGCCTTTGAACTTGAATTGTCCAGTTTCTTACAACTATTGATTCCGATCGAGCCCAAAACTTCGGCAACATCATAATATGGTGAGAGTAGTCATTTGGTGAGTTTTGGTGTGAAATCCAATTGCTTAGAACAACGGTTATACACCAACCACTCCAATAAGGAAACGAACTGCCTCTGAACAAGAATTGTCCCAATTTTCTTACCCCTATTGATTTTCGATGAAGCCCAAAACTTTGACATCATCATAATATGGTTGGAGGAGTCATTTGGTGAGTTTTGAGTGAAATTCCTTCGCTAGAACTACAGAATACACCAACCACTCCTGTTCGGAACGAAACTGCCCTGTGAACTCATTGTCCAACTTTTTGCACCTATGGATTTCAAATCGAGCCCAAAACTTGGACATCACCATAATATGCTGGGAGGAGTCATTTGGTGTGTTTGAGTGAAATCCAATCGCTTGAACTATGCAATACACCAACCACTCCAATTCGGAACAAACTGCCTTTGAACTTGGATTGTCCAATTTCTTACACCTATTGATTTCCGATCGAGCCCAAAACTTGGGCATCATTATAATTTGGTGGGAGGAGTCATTTGGTGAGTTTTGTGTGAAATTCAATTGCTACAACTATGGAATACACCAACCACTCCAATAAGGAACGAACGGACTTTCAACCTGAATTGTCCAATTTCTTACCCCTATTGATTTCCGATCGAGCCCAAAACTTGGACAACATCATAATATGGTGGAGGAGTCATTTGGTGAGTTTCGAGTGAAATCCAATCGCTAGAACTACGGAATACACCAACCACTCCAATAAGGAACGAACTGCCGTTGAACCAGAATTGTCCAATTTCTAACCCCTATTGATTTCCGATCGAGCCCGAAACTTGGGAATCTTCATATATGGTGGGAGGAGTCATGTGGTGAGTTTTGAGTGAAATTCATTTGCTAGAAGTACGGAATAAACCAACCACTCCAATTTGGAACGAACTGCCTTTGAACTTGAATTGTCCAATTTTTTATGCCTATTGATTTCCGATCGAGCCCAAAACTTGGGCATCATCATAATATGGTGGGAGAAGTCATTTGGTTGAGTTTTGAGTGAAATCAATCGCTAGAACGACGGAATACACCAACCACTCCTATAAGGAACGAACTGCCATTGAACCTGAATTGTCCAATTTCTTACCCCTGTTGTTTTCCGATCGAGCCGAAAACTTGGGCATCACCGTAATATGGTGGGAGGAGTCATTTGGTGTGTTTTGAGTGAAATCCAATCGCTTGGACTATGCAATACACCAACCACTCCAATTCGGAACAAACTGCCTTTGAACTTGAATTGTCCAATTTCTTACCACCTATTGATTTCCGATCGAGCCCAAAACTTGGGCATCATTATAATTTGGTGGGAGGAGTCATTTGGTGAGTTTGGTGTGAAATTCAATTGCTAAAACTATGGAATACACCAACCCACTCCAATAAGGAACGAACGGACTTTCAACCTGAATTGTCCAAATTTCTTACCCTATTGATTTCCGATCGAGCCCAAAACTTGGACAACATCATAATATGGTGGGAGGAGTCATTTGGTGAGTTTCGAGTGAAATCCAATCGCTAGAACTACGGAATACACCAACCCACTCCAATAAGGAACGAACTGCCGTTGAACCAGAATTGTCCAATTTCTAACCCCTATTGATTTCCGATCGAGCCCGAAACTTGGGAGAATCTTCATAATATGGTGGGAGGAGTCATGTGGTGAGTTTTGAGTGAAATTCATTTGCTAGAAGTACGGAATAAACCAACCACTCCAATTTGGAACGAACGGCCTTGAACTTGAATTGTCCCAATTTTTTATGCCTATTGATTTCCGATCGAGCCCAAAACTGGGCATCATCATAATATGGTGGGAGAAGTCATTTGGTGAGTTTTGAGTGAAATCCAATCGCTAGAACGACGGAATACACCAAACCACTCCTATAAGGAACGAACTGCCATTGAACCTGAATTGTCCAATTTCTTACCCCTGTTGTTTCCGATCGAGCCGAAAACTTGGGCATCACCGTAATATGGTGGGAGGAGTCATTTGGTGTGTTTTGAGTGAAATCCAATCGCTTGGACTATGCAATACACCAACCACTCCAATTCGGAACAAACTGCCTTTGAACTTGAATTGTCCAATTCTTACACCTATGATTTCCGATCGAGCCTAAAACTTGGGCATCATTATAATTTGGTGGGAGGAGTCATTTAGTGGGTTTTGTGTGAAATTCAATCGCTACAACTATGGAATACACCAACCACTCCAATAAGGAACGAACGGACTTTCAACCTGAATTGTCCAATTTCTTAGCCCTATTGATTTCCGATCGAGCCCAAACTTGGACAACATCATAATATGGTGGGAGGAGTCATTTGGTGAGTTTCGAGTGAAATCCAATCGCTTGAACTGCGGAATACACCATCCACTCCAATAAGAACGAACTGTCGTTGAACCAGAATGTCCAATTTCTAACCCCTATTGATTTCGATCGAGCCTGAAATTGGGAATCTTCATAATATGGTGGGGAGGAGTCATTTGGTGAGTTTTGAGTGAAATTCATTCGCTAGAACTATGGAATACACCAACCACTCCAATGAGGAACAAACTGCCTTTGAACCTGAAATTGTCCAATTTCATATGCCATTGATTTTCCGATCAAGCCAAAACTTGGGATCATCTAATATGGTGGGAGTAGTCATTTGGTGAGTTTGAGTGAAATCCAATTTCGAGAACTACGTAATACACCAACCACTCCAATAAGGAATTGAAATGCCTTCGAACTTGAATTGTCCAATTTGTTAACCTGTCGATTTCCGATCGAGATCAAAACTTGGGCATCATCATAATATGGTGGGAGGAGTCATTTGGTGTGTTTTGAGTGAAATCCAATCTTTAGAACTACGGAATACACCAACCACTCCAATTCGGAACGAACTTCCTTTAAACTTGAATTGTCCAATTCGTACACCTGTTGATTTCCGATCGCGCCAAAACTTGGGCATCTCATAATATGGTGGGAGAAGTCATTGGTGAGTTTTTAAGTGAAATCCAATAGCTAGAACTACGGAATACACTAACCACTCCAATTAAGTAACGAACTGCCTTTGAACCTGAATTGTCCATTTTCTTACGCCTATTGATTTCCGATCGAGCCCAAAAACTTGGGCATCATCATGATATGGTGGGAGGAGTCATTTGTTGAGCTTTGATTGAAATCTAATTTCTAGAACTGTGCAATACACCAACCACTCCAATAAGGAACGAACTGCCTTAAACCTAAATTGTCCAATTTCTTATCCCTATTAATTTCCGACCGAGCAAAAAACTTGGGCATCACCATAAAATGGTGGGAGAAGTCATTTGGTGAGTTTTGTATGAAATCCAATTACTACACCTATTGAATTTCCGATCGAGCCCAAAACTTGGGCAACATCATAATATGGTGGGAGGAGTCATTTGGTGAGTTTTGAGTGTGTTGAGGCCCAAAAAAGTCACGGGAAGCCGAAAAACATTTAAAGCCCAATATAACATATAATGTTGGTCATGCGTTAATCCAAGCTGTATTTTAGGAATTAATTCATTAAATAAATAATAGTGTTCATGCGATGCGATGCCAATAATACAGTTTTTCATATGTCAATCACCTATCAAGCTCACATGAACCCAAGTCATGTGGTTACGGGGCTTGCATGAGGGATTGTGGTGTGGAAGGTTACGGAGGTCCACAAGGCCCACGGAAGCTCTTAGATAATGGAGACTTTGGGCTAGCTACTTGGGGGCACCAAAGTCGAAGCCCATTACTTAGAGTTCTCCAATGTGGGTAAGCAAATGAAATATTTCCAAGCATTTACCTAGCTTTACCCATTGGAAACAAGCCTTTCCAGCACTCCCTATTACCCGCTGGAAACAAGCCAATTCAACACTCCCTTTTACCCATAGAAATAGTCATTTTCTAATGCCTAATTTACTTACTAGAAAATAGCATGCCCCAATACTCGTTTTCAACCATTGGAAATAAGCTGGTTCCAGCACCTCCCTTTACCTATTGGAGATAAAGAAAAACCTCGCTCTCTATAAATTTGGGAGGCATTTGGCCAGCCAAAATCAGTGTCTCGTGGTGGCTGCAAGCTTCTCAGCAACCATGAGAACTCATCTTCCTTTCTCTTTTCAGATGCTGCAAGCATTCCAGCGGCCATCCCTGCCATCAACCTTCATCCTTGGCTGCTGCAAGCATCCCAGCAGCCATCAACTAACATCTCTTGGTTGCTTAAGCACCCCAACAACCATTAGACCACTTTCCTTCCTCCCTTTGGCCATTGCAAGCATTCAGCGGCCATCCCAGCCATTCCTCAACCATCACCACCATGTCTCCTACTTTCTCACCCTGAAATCCATCATCTTCTCTATAAATCCTCACCAAGCAGAATGCCCAAGTTTTGGGCTCGGTCCGGAAATCCATAGATGTAAGAAATAGGACAATTCCAGTTCAAAGACAGTTCGTTCCGAATTGGAGTGGTTGGTGTATTGCATTGTTCTAGCGATTGGATTTCACTCAAAACTCAACCAAATGACTCCTCCCACCATATTATGATGACGTCCAAGTTTTAGGCTCGATCGGAAATCAATAGGGGTAAAGAAATTGGACAATTCAGGTTCAAAGGCAGTTCGTTCCTTATAGGAGTGGTTGGTGTATTCCGTAGTTCTAGCGATTGGATTTAACTCAAAACTCACCGAATCACTCTCTCCCACCATATTACGACAATGGCCCTGGTTATGGGCTCGATCGGAAATCCATAGGTGTAAGAAATTGGACAATTCAAGTTCAAAGGCAGTTCGTTCCTTATAGGAGTGGTTGGTTTATTCCGGAGTTCTAGCGATTGGATATCACTCAAAACTCACCAAATGACTCCTCCCACCATATTATGATGATGCCCAAGTTTTGGGATCGATCGGAAATCCATAGGTGCAAGGAATTGGACAATTCAAGTTGATAGGCAGTTCGTTCCGAATTGGAGTGGTTGGCTTATTGCATAGTTCTAGCAATTGGATTTCACTCAAACCTCACCAAATGACTCCTCCCACTATATTATGATGATGCCCAAGTTTTGGGCTCGGTCGGAAATCCATAGATGTAAGAAATAGGACAATTTTCAAGTTCAAAGACAGTTCGTCCGAATTGGAGTGGTTGGTGTATTGCATTGTTCTAGCGATTGGATTTCACTCAAAACTCACCAAATGACCTCCCACCATATTATGATGACACCCATGTTCTGGGCTCAATCGGAATCAGTAGGGGAATGGAATTGGACAATTCAGGTTCAAAGGCAGTTCGTTCCGAATTGTAGTGGTTGTTGTATAGCATAGTTCGAGCAAATGGATTTTCACTCAAAACTCTCCAAGTGACTCCTCCCACCATATTATGATGAGCCAAAGTTTTGGGCTCGATCCGAAATACATAGGTGTAAGAAATTGGACAATTCAAGTTCAAAGGCAGTTCGTTCCGAATTGTAGTGGTTGGTGTATTGCATAGTTCTAGCAATTGGATATCACTCAAACTCACCAAATGACTCCTCCCACCATATTATGATGATGCCCAAGTTTTGGGCTCGATCGGAAATCCTTAGGTGTAAGAAATTGGACAATTCAAGTTCAAAGGCAGTTCGTTCCTTATAGGAGTGATTGGCGTATTGCATAGCCCTAGTGATTGGATTTCCCTCAAAACTCAACAAATGACTCCTCCCACCATATTACGATGATGCCCAAGTTTCGGGCTCGATCGGAATCCATATGTGTAAGAAATTGGCCAATTGAAGTTCAAACGCAGTTCGTTCCGAATTGGACTGGTTGGCGTATTGCATAGTTCAAGCAATTGGATTTCACTCAAATCTCACCAAATGTCTCCTCCCACCATATTATGATGATGACCAAGTTTTGGGCTCGGTCGGAATTCCATAGGTGTAAAAATTGTACAATTCAAGTTCTAAGGCAGTACGTTCCGAATTGGAGTGGTTGGCTTATGCATAGTTCTAGCGATTGGAGTTCACTCAAAACTCACCAAATGACCCCTCCCACCATGGTATGATGATGCACAAGTTTTGGGCTCGATCGGAAATCAATAGGGAAAGAAGTTGGACAATTCAGGTCCAAAGGCAGTTCGTTCCATATAGGAGTGGTTGGTGTATTTCGTGTTTCTAGCGATTGGATTTCTATCAAAACTCACCAAATGACTCCTCCACCAGATTATGTTGATGCCCAAGTTTTGGGCTCGATCGGAAATCAATAGGGGTAAGAAATTGGACAATTCAGGTTCAAAAGCAGTTCGTTCCTTATAGGAGTGGTTGGTGTATTCCGTAGTTCTAGCGATTGGATTTCACTCAAACTCACCAAATGACTCCTCCCACCATATTGATGATGCCTAAGTTAGGGCTCGATCGGAAATCCATAGGGGTAAGAATTGGACAATTCAAGTTCAAAGGCAGTTCGTTCCGAAATAGAGTTGTTGGTGTATGCGTAGTTCTAGCGATTGGAATTCACTCAAAACTCACCAAATGACTCCTCCCACCATGTTCTGATGATGCCCAAGATTTGGGCTCGATCAGAAATCAGTAGGTGTAAGAAATTGGTCCATTCAAGTTCAAAGCAGTTCATTCTGAGTTGGAGTCGCTGGTGTATTGCATAGTTCTAGCGATTGGATTTCACTCGAATCTCACCAAATGACTCCTCCCACCATATTATGGTGGTGCCCAAGTTCTGGGCTCGATCGGAAATCAATAAGGGTTAGAAATTGGACAATTCTTGTTCAAAGGCAGTTCGTTCCTTGTAGGACTGATTGGTGTATTCCGTACTTCTAGCGATTGGATTTCACTCAAAACTCACCAAACGATTCCTCCCACCATATTATGCTGATGCCCAAGTTTTGGGCTAGAGCGGAAATCCATAGGTCTAAGAAAGTGGACAATTCAAGTTCAAAGGCAGTTCGTTCGGAATTGGAGTGGTAGTGTATTGCGTAGTTCTATTGGATTTCACTCAAAACTCACCAAATGACTGCTCCCACCAAATTATGATGATGCCCAATTTTGGGCTCGATTGGAAATCAGTAGGGGTTAGAAATTGGACAATTCAGATTCAAAGGCAGTTTGTTCCTTATAGGAGTGGTTGGTGTATTCCATAGTTCTAGTGATTGGATTTCACTAAAAACTCACCAAATGACTCCCACCACCATATTATAATTTGGCCCAAGTTTTGGGCCCGATCGGAAGTCCATAGGTGTAAGAAGTTGGACAATTCAAGTTCAAAGGAAGTTCAATCCGAATTGGAGTGGTTGGTGTTTGCATAGTTTAAGCGATTGGATTTCACTCGAAACTCACCAAATTACACCTCCCACCATATTATGGTGGCACCCCAAGTTTTGGTCTCAATCGGAAATCTATAGGGTAAGAAATTGGCAATTCAGGTTCAAAGGCAATTCGTTCCATACTGGAGTGGTTGTTGTGTTCCATAGTTAGCGATTGGATTTCACTCAAAACTTCACCAAATGACTCCTCCCACCATATTAGATGAATGCCCAAGGTTTTGGGCTCGATCGGAAATCAATAGGGTAAGAATTGGACAATTCAGGTTCGACGCAGTTCGTTCCTTATAGGGAGTGGTTGGTGTATTGCCGTGTTCTAGCGATTGGATTTCACTCCAAAACTCACCATATGAACTCCTCCACCATATTATGTATGATGCCCAAGTTTTGGGCTCGATCGAAAAGCAATAGGGGTAAGAAATTGGACAATTCAGGTTCAAAGGCAGTTCGTTCCTTATAGGAGTGGTTGGTGTATTGTCAGTTAGTTCTAGCGATTGGATTGCACTCAAAACTCCCAAATGACTCCTCCCACCAGATTATGATGATGCCCAAGTTTGGGCTCGATCGAAATCAATAGGGTAAGAAATTGGACAATTCAGGTTCAAAGGAGTTCGTTCGTTATAGAGCGTGGTTGGTGTATTCCGTAGTTTCTAGCGATTGGATTTCACTCAAAACTCACCAAATGACTCCTCCACCATATTATGATGATGCCCAAGTTTTTTGGGCTCGATCGTAAATCAAAATAAGTGGTAAGAAATTGGACAATTCAGGTTCAAAGGCATGTTCGTTCCGAATTGGAGTGGCTTGTGATTGCATAGTTCTAGCGAATTGGATTTCACTCCAAACTCAGCCAAAGTGACTCCGTCCCACCATATTATGATGATGCCCAAGTTTTGGGCTCGATCGGAAATCAATAGGGGTAAGAAATTGGACAATTCAGGTTCAAAGGCCTAGTTCGTTCCGAATAGGAGTGGTTGGTGTATTCCGTAGTTCTAGCGATTGGATTTCACTCAAACTCAACCCAAGTGACTCCTCCCACCATATTATGATGTATGCCCAAGTTTGTGCTCGATCGGAAATCAGTAGGGTAAGAAATATGGACAATTCAGTTCAAAGGCAGTTCGTTCCTTATAGGAGTGGTTGGTTTATTCCGTAGTTCTAGCGATTGGATTTCACTCAAAACTCTCCAAATGACTACTCTCACCATATTATGACGATGCCCAAGTTTTGGGCTCGATCGGAAATCAATAGGGTAAGAAATTGGACAATTCATGTTCACAGGCAGTTCGTGCCTTATAGGAGCGATTGGTGTATTCCGTAGTTCTAGCGATTGGATTTCACTCAAAACTCACCAATGACTCCTCCCACCATATTATGAGGATGCCCAGGTTTTGGGCTCGATCGAAAATCAATTCAGGTAAGAAATTGGACAATTCAGGTTCTAAGGCAGTTTGTTTCTTATAGGAGTGGTTGGTCTATTCTGTAGTTCTAGCAATTGAATTTCACTCAAAACTCACCAAATGACTCCTCCACCATATTATGATGATGCCCAGGTTTTGGGCTCGATCGGAAATCAATAGGGGTAAGAAGTTGGACAATTCAGGTTCAAAGGCAGTTCGTTCCTTATAGGAGTGGTTGGTGTATTCCGCAATTCTAGTAATTGGATTTCACTCAAAACTTACCAAATAACTCCTCCCACCATATTATGAGGATGCCCAAGTTGTGGGCTCGAACGGAAATCAATGGGGGTAAGAAATTGGACAATTCAATTTCAAGGCGGTTCGTTCTTTATAGGAGTGGTTGGTGTATGCCGTAATTCTAGCGATTGGATTTCACCTCAAAACTTACCAAATCACTCCTCCCAACATATTATGAGGATGCCCAAGTTGTGGGCTCGAACGGAAATCAATTGGTGGGTAAGAATTGGACAATGCAGGTTCAAAGGCAGGTTCGTTCCTTATAGGGAGTGGTTGGTGTATTCCGTAGTTCTAAGCAATTGGATTTCACTCAAAACTCACCAAATGACTCCTCCCATCATATTATGATGATGCCCAAGTTTTGGGCTCGATCGGAATCCGTAGGTGAAGAAATTGGACAATTCAAGTTCATAGGGGTGTTCGTTCCGAATTGGAATGGTTTGGTGTATTTGCATATTCTAGCGCTTGGATTTCACTCAAAACTCGCCAAATGACTCCTCCCACCATATGATGATGATGCCCAAGTTTTGGGCTCGATCGGAAATCCATAGGTGTAAGAAATTCGACAATTCAGGTTTCAAAGGCAGTTCATTCCTTATAGGAGTGGTTGGTGTATTTGCGTCGTTCTAGCATTGGATTTCACTCAAAACTCAGCCAGGACTCTTCCACCATATTATGAAGATGCCCAATTTTGGGCCCGATCGGAAATCAAAAGGGGTAAGAAAATGTACAATTCATGTTCAAAGGCAATTCGTTCGTTATAGGAGTGGTTGATGTATTACGTAGTTCAGTGATTGGATTTAGCTCAAAAGTCACCAAATGACTCCTCCCACCATATTATGTTGATTCCCATTTTGGGCTCGATCGAGAATCAATAGGGGTAATAAATTGGACAATTCACGTCAAAGGCAGTTCGTTCCGTATAGGAGCAGTTGGGGTATTCCGTAGTTCTTGCAACTGGATTTAACTCAAAAGTCACCAAATGACTCCTCTCACCATATGATGAGCCCAAGTTTTGGGCTCAATCAGAAGTCAACAAGGGTAAGAAATTGGACAATTCAGGTTCAATGCCAGTTCGTTCCCTATTGGAATCGTTGATGTATTCCTTAGTTCTAGCGCTTGGATTTCACTCAAAACTCACCAAATTACTCCTCCCACCATATTATGGCGATGCCCAAGTTTTGGGCTCGGTCGGAAATCAGCAGGGGTAAGAAATTGGACAATACAAGTTCAAAGGCAGTTCGTTCCTTATAAGAGTGGTTGGTGTATTCCGTAGTTCTAGCGGTTGGATTTCACTCAAAACTCACCAAATGACTCCTCCCATCATATTATGGTGATGCCCAAGTTTTGGGCTTAATCGGAAATCCATAGGTGTAAGAAATTGGACAATTCAAGTTCACAGGCAGTTCGTTCCGAATTGGAGTGGTTGGTGTATTTCGTAGTTCTAGCAATTGGATTTCACTCAAAACTCACTAAATTAATCCTCCCACCATATTATGATCATGCCCAACTTTTGGGCTCGATCGGAAATCCATAGGTGTAAGATATTGGACAATTCGAGTTCACAGGCAGTTCGTTCCTTATCGGAGTGGTTGGTGTATTCATAGTTCTAGCAATTGGATTTTACTCAAAACTCTCAAAATCACTCCTCCCACCATATTATGCAGATGCCCAAGTTTTTGGCTAGATCGGAAATCGATAGGTGTAAGAAATTGGACAATTCAGGTTCAAAGGCAGTTCATTACTTGTAGGAGTGGTTGGTGTATTCCGTTGTTCTAGCGAATGAATTCCACTCAAAACTCACCAAATGACTCCTCCCATCATATTATGATGATGCCCAAGTTTTGGGCTCGATCGGAAATCCATAGGTGTAAGAAATTAGAATATTCAAGTTCATAGGCAGTTCGTTCCGAATTGGAGTGGTTGGTGTATTGCATAGTTCTAGCGCTTGGATTTCACTCCAAAGTCACCAAATGACTCCTACCACCATATTATGATGACGCCCAAGTTTTGGGCTCGATCGGAATCAGTAGGGGTAAGAAATTGGACAATTCATATTCAAAGTAGTTCGTTCCTTATAGGAGTGGTTGGTGTAATTCGTAGTTCAAGCTATTGGATTCCACTCAAAAGTCACCACATGACTCCTCCCACCATATTCTGACAATGCCCAAGTTTTGGCCTAGATCGGAAATCAATAGGGGTAAGAAATTGGACAATTCAGGTTCAAAGGCAGTTCGTTCCTTATAGGAGCGGTTGGGGTATTCCATAGTTCTACCAATTGGATTTCACTCAAAACTCACCACATGACTCCTCCCACCATATTATGTTGATGCCCAAGTTTTGGGCTCGATCGGAAATCCATTGGGGTAAAAAATTGGACAATTCAGGTTCAAAGGTAGTTCGTTCCTTATAGGAGTGGTTGGTCTAATCCGTAGTTCTTGAGATTGGATTTCACTCAAAACTCTCCAAATGACTCCTCCCATCATATTATGATGATGCCCAAGTTGTGGGCTCGATCGGAAATCGATAGGTGTAAGAAATTGGACAATTCTTGTTCAGAGGCAGTTCGTTCCTTATAGGAGTGGTTGGTCTAATCCGTAGTTTTGCGATTGGATTTCACTCAAAACTCACCAAATGACTCCTCCCACCATATTATGATGCCCAAGTTTTGGACTCGATCGGAAATCAAAAGTGGTAAGAAATTGGACAATTCAGGTTCAAAGGAAGTTCATTCCTAGTAGGAGTGGTTGGTATATTACGTAGTTCTAACAATTGGATTTCACTCAAAACTCACCAAATGTCTCTTCCCACCATATTATGGTGATGCCCAAGTTTTGGACTCGATCGGAAATCAAAAGTGGTAAGAAATTGGACAATTCAGGTTCAAAGGCAGTTCGTTCCTTATAGGCGTGGTTGGTCAATTCCGTAGTTCTAGCGATTGGATTTCACTCAAAACTCTCCAAATGACTCCTCCCATCATATTATGATGATGCCCAAGTTGTGGGCTCGATCGGAAATCCGTAGGTGGAAGAAATTGGACAATTCAAGTTCATAGGGTGTTCGTTCCGAATTGGAGTGGTTGGTGTGTTGCATAGTTCTAGCGCTTGGATTTCACTCAAAACTCACCAAATGACTCCTCCCACCATATTCTGATGATGCCCAAGTTTTGGGCTCGATCAGAAATCCGTAGGTGTAAGAAATTGGACAATTCAAGTTCATAGGGTGTTCGTTCCGAATTGGAGTGGTTGGTGTGCTGCATAGTTCTAGTGCTTGGATTTCACTCAAAACTCACCAAATGACTCCTCCCACCATATGATGATGATGCCCATGTTTTGGGCTCGATCAGAAATCCATAGGTGTAAGAAATTGGAATAGGAGGGGTTGGTGTATTGCGTAGTTCTAGCGATTGGATTTCACTCAAAACTCAGCAAATGACTCTTCCCACCATATTATGAAGATGCCCAAGTTTTGGGCTCGATTTGAAATCAACAGGGGTAAGAAATGTACAATTCATGTTCAAAGGCAGTTCGTTCCTTATAGGAGTGGTTGATGTATTACGTAGTTCAAGCAATTGGATTTAGCTCAAAAGTCACCAAATGACTCCTCCCACCATATTATGATGATTCCCAAGTTTTGGGCTCGAACGGAAATCAATAGGGTTATAAATTGGACAATTCATGTTCAAAGGCAGTTCGTTCCTTATAGGAGCAGTTGGGGTATTCCGTAGTTCTTGCAACTGGATTTAACTCAAAACTCACCAAATGACTCCTCCCGCCATATTATGATGATGCCCAAGTTTTGGGCTTGATCAGAAGTCAACAGGGGTAAGAAATTGGACAATTCAAGTTCAAAGGCAGTTCGTTCCGAATTGGAGTAGTTGGTGGATTGCATAGTTGTAACAGTCGGATTTCAATCAAAACTCACCAAATGACTCCACCCATCATATTATGATGATACCCAAGTTTGGGCTCGATCGGAAATCCATAGGTGTAAGAAATTGGACAATTCAAGTTCAAAGGCAGTTTGTTTTGAATTGGAGTGGTTGGTGTATTGCGTAGTTCTAGCGATTAGATTTCACACAAAAGTCACCAATTGATTCCTCCCACCATATTATGATGTTGCCCAAGTTTTGGGCTCGATCGGAAATCAAAAGGGGTAAGAAACTGGACAATTAAAGTTCAAAGGCAATTCGTTCCTTATAGGAGTGGTTGGTCTATTCCGTAGTTCTAGCAATTGGATTTCACTCAAAACTCACCAAATGACTCCTCCCATCATATTATGATGATGCCCAAGTTTTGGGCTCGATCGGAAATCCGTAGGTGGAAGAAATTGGACAATTCAAGTTCATAGGGGGTTCGTTCTGAATTGGAGTGGTTGGTGTATTGCATAGTTCTAGCGCTTGGATTTCACTCAAAACTCACCAAATGACTCCTCCCACCATATTATGATCATGGCCAAGTTTTGGGCTCGATTGGAAATCAATAGGGGTAAGAAATTGGACAGTTCACGTTCAATGGCAGTTAGTTCCTTATAGGAGTGGTTGGTCTATCCCGTAGTTCTAGAGATTGGATTTCACTCAAAACTCACCAAATGACTCCACCCACCATATTATGATGAAGCCCTTGTTTTGGGCACGATCGGAAATGAATAGGGGTAAGAAATTGGACAATTCAGGTTCAAATGCAGTTCATTCCTTATAGGAGTGGTTGGTCTATCCCGTAGTTCTAGAGATTGGATTTCACTCAAAAACACACCAAATTACTCCTCCCACCATATTATGATGATGCCCAAGTTCTGGGCTCGATCGGAAATCAACAGGGGTAAGAAATTGGACAATTCATGTTGAAAGGCAGTTTGTTCCTTATAGGAGTGGTTGGTGTATTCCGTAGTTCTAGCGATTGGATTTCACTCAAAGCTCACCAAATGACTCCTCCCACAATTATGATGATGCCCCAAGTTTTGGGCTCGATCGAAAATCAATAGG